>VDFB02165928.1:0-30725 GCA_007258455.2 Sequoia sempervirens | reverse complement strand
TCATTTTTCCTTTGTTTTCTAGTTTTCCCTCATTCGTCTTTGTTTCCTTGTTTTTTATTTTCTCACATTGTGAAATCAATTTTTGTCTTAATGCATCAATCGAGGATGTTTATGACATCATTTGAACAAATGTAAAGTTCTGGTCTTGCTAAGTGTTTTTCCTTAGTGTTTTTTAAAGGTAGTTTTTTGGGTGTCGAGTGTCGACAAGGTGGTTTAATTTGTAAATTTTAGTAAATGTTATACCAAATCCTTGGCACCCAATGATTGAAAATTTCTTGCTTTAGAGATTTGATGATGAAAATGATCGGGTGTCAGGTTTTGATGGTCATGATTGTGTTTTGCTTATGGTTCAATGGAGGGTAATTCCACATCCTGATGCTCAAAACTTGATCAATAAGCCTTAGTGAAAAAAATATGTTTTTGAAAGTTTTAGGAGGTTGCTAATCGCACATATCATTTTCTAATATTAAATTCTTAATGAGGTAGAAGCTAAGTGACATGCATGATCCTCGACTTGTGATGCCATAAAAGAAGAGGCTTTGTCAGAATGAGTTAAGTATGTTGGAAGCTATTTGTCACAAGTCTATATCAAAACATCTTTTGGTGAAATATTAAGTGAAATATCCAAAGTTCAATACCTGAAACTAAGTAAGAAATTTAGATCTTTGGCATTGGGAGTAACCCTTACCAAATATTGAAATTATGGACAAAGTTAAAGGACATACCCGATCCTTGACTCCCAAAAGTCTTAAACGGTTTTTTGGGTATTGCTCATCAGAACATCTTGCTAACTTATGGAATTACTACAAATAAGAAAAAGGCACAATCCCAACTCTCAAAACCCAAAATGTCATAACCCATTTTCAGATATCATTGGTTGGAGGTTCCTTGATAGTTTGCATTGGTTGTGGTGGCTGTATTCAAAATTCTAACCCTTGACTCATGGACTGCAGCAGTAGGATTCCTCTCATTCAAAGTTGCTCTTGACTTCGTAGGCTGTGGGCAGTTAGGCCTCGACACTAATTCCATACTTGTTTTTCCTTAGACACTCTTTTAACAAATGGTTGCTTCAAATTCTAAGTTATTTATTAAGCTTTTAGAGCTTGGTTAGAAGGTGGGTTGTCCTCTTTGAAGTAATTATAGTGGATCATTTTGATACATTCAAGAGATATGCCATCAAAATATCTTTTATAAATGAAGTACCAGTACAAAGGTTACCACTCTCTATCAAAGATGTTCTCCCCTACACTGAAATTGGTGATACCAACCTTGGTCATGTGGACATACTTGAATTCAAATTGAGGATCTATGATGAAGAAACAAGGACATGTACAACCACAACATTGGCCAATTCTAGATTAGTGAGGATAGTCACTTTCTTGGTAACTATTCAATCCTCGAAGTTGGTGTTGACAATGTGCACATTACTATGACCACAAAACTAGAAGAATAATGGGATCAAAAGGAAAGGTAGTGTTGGATGGTTCTAAAAATGATTGGAAAAAATCTTCAAGATCCCTAATCTCTCCTCAATATGAGGCTAAATTCGATATGAAGAAATCAATGGAATATTTTGAAAACCATGAGGCAATCAGCCTCAACCTCATTAATAACTCTGATTCCTACCTAATCCCAGTGAAGATGGCCATTCTCAACATGGACAAGGTGCAACATAGGAGTGGATTTTTGAGAGGATACTAAGGACTTAATTATCTTATTGAGTAGAGTGTTTGACTACCCTCATGCTAGGGATTTCTATCTATGGATAGTTAAGTTTATCTTGACCACCAATGATAGAAAGTGCAAGAATATTGATTGGGCCACCCTAATTAGTGGTCACACCATACATGAGCAATTGAATATTGTCCTCCAGATTGTCATGTTTTACATGACATCATACTTGGTGTACTTATTAGATGCTCAAGCCACTTTCCTTAGATTAAATAGAGTAGGTTCATTCTAGCTTGGGGAGGTAACCATTTATGAACATTATCCTCAATTGAAGTTTGAGGATAGTTACACCAATTTCTATGTTGTCAATGATAACTTTGTATATGTGGTGATCAGAGGATTAGAGGGAGATTTATCAAGAAGAATCTCCATTGAAGCAATGACAAAGCTCAAGAACTAGGGGAACTGGTATATTTAATTAAATTTTTTACATACATTAGAGTGGTTGGCTTCCATAAGACTCCACTAAATCTTCCAAGGAATCCAGATCAGACAAAATAGTCTTATTGGAGGTTTGTAGATAGGTAACTCAAATTCATCAATTGATAGTGGGGAAACAAAAATCTAGGTATAGTTTCCCAATAAATATGGGAGTATATTTGGGTGCCAACATGAAAAATGCCAAAATTATAGAGGTGGAATTGTAAAAATACTCTCTTGATATTTACAATGATGATAGTGGAAGAATTGACCCAATTGGGAAGATTAGAAAAGTGATATGCTCTTTTTTCATAATGAGCCTAAAATTGAAGACCATTGGACAAATTGTGAGGAGAAATTTACAATAAGAATAAAAGATTATTGTCAATTGAAAGTAAATTTAATTAAATTCTGCACTGAAGCTCGAGTATCTAAGGACCTTAAGGAAAATGGGAAAGTATTAGATCCCATATACAGTGGGTAAAAGGTCTCTAACCAGCCAATCTTCAATGAAGATTATTTAGTAGAAGAAAGTGATGGAATTGAGGCAAGGGAAACTAATGTCAAAGCTCACTCTTTAAGATGGACTAAGGCTCCTTTTCTAATAATGGCATTTCCAAAGCTTACCAAAACCTCAAAGAGAGACAAAGCAGGTGAAGGATCCTTTGCAACAACAAATAAAACCAAGAGGGATTCATCTCCTAAGGCTACAGGAAAGAAGAGAAAAGAAAAAGAACAAATTACTATTGGTTTGAGTGAGGAGGATATTGAATAAGAAGAAATCCTGGTAAGAAGGAAAAAAACCATAACAACAATTCAAGAAAGAGTTGCTCAAAGGAAACTCACTCAAACTTATTCTTCCTCCCCTCCACATGAATCCTCATTGCCTTCACCTCTTCCATATCCTCTTCCATCTCCTCCTCCATCTTATCCACCCTCTCCACCTCTTGATACATCTACACCTCCTCCACCTCCACTTCTCGCTTCTCCTCCATTAGACCTTCCCCCTCCTACTCAAGAAGATGAACCACCTATTTGAGAGGAGGAAGCACCCAATAAAATAGTGACAAAATAGGTAGTGCTGGAGGAACGTGATTTTTCAAGAGATTTATTGAGGAAATGAAAATTGAAGAACATGTGGAGTAGGAAGTGGACCAAGAAAAAGAAGCTCAAGATGAACAGGTCCAGGGAGAAAGGGAAATAGGGACTGAAATTGAGCAATGGGAGACTAAGCAAGTTGACTTAAGAGACTCCCATAACACATAAGTTATCCCATCTCCCTAAGAGAAGTGTCCTCTAATGTGCATATTTGGCTTAACCACACAATTCAAAGGAGACATAGGACATATGTGTAAGGAAACTCATAAAAGAGCTTAAGTATCTTATCAAAAGCCTTCTAATATCAGGTAAAGAAAAAGAAAAGAGATAGAAGGATATCCACTATAACCATGGATGAGAAGGTAAATAAACACACTCAAATAGCTATCCCTCTGGTAGATAAATTTAAATCTGAGATGTGACCAGAGGAATACAAGATTAGGCAAGTTGATTTGGGAGTACAAACAAGAGAAGGAGAGAAGCAATCTCTCTAGATGTATGTTTCTACTATCCTAAAAAGGACACAAAAAGATGAGAATACAAAGGAGGAGCTTAATGCTCAAGTGGCCCAATTGATTGCCTACATTGTAAATCTGATTGGACCAAAAGATATAGCTGCTTTAGGATCTACCTTTCAAGCTGGATTGAAAGGGGAGATTTAACATTCTGACCCAGAAGGATGGATTCTGATAGTAGAGAAATAGAATTCTATTTTTTTTATCCTTAGCCAATAGAGTGCTAAGGAAGGTAATAAATTTCTATCACTATATTAGTGATGAGGATAGTCCCCTGGGCCTAGTAAATTGAAGTGGGTATAGACGAATAACTAATCATTTGGGAGGATTACATCCTAATTTTATAGAAAATAAAGGAAACACATACAAAATATTTAATCAAGACTCCAATGATAAAAGAAGAGGATCAAGACAAACACCCTAAATGGTTAAGGGTTGGATAAATAAGAGTTAAGATCTTGAATAAGTGTAAATACAAATTAAATAAGAACAAAGGTCTACCTAAACAAGCTATGACCAAGATTCAATAGTTTATTGAAGACTTGGATTTCACATTCCAGGAAACCCAGTTTTGGTGAAGGCTCCTAGTAAAATGGTGGAGGAATTAAAGAAGTTGATGCAAGGCCAAGTCACCCAAACTTTAATTGATAAAATGATGAATAGAAAGACAAAACTTCACTCCTTCTAGGAAGAGTTGATTTCCTTTGTCAATTTACATGAATAGATTGAGAACTCATCCTTCAAACAAAGAATAAATATTTAGCATCATCGGGGCCCACTGATGTAAAAAATGAACGAAGTGATCTCTTCCTTCACTGACAACTTCCCTAATTAACTGGAGTTGGCATTCATAGTTTTGTTTTATTTTTTTTGAATAAATAATATAATAAATTAATGCCCAAGCTTTGATGTTAAATTTTGCATTAGATTTGAGTTCAATTTTAGTTAGTTGTTTAGTTTCCTTAGTTTAAGCTTAGTTAGTCTTAGAACATAAACTAAGGCGCTTAGTTAGATTTTAGTTAAATATTTCATTTGAACTCAATCAGATCTGGGTTGCTATTAAAGTTAGTTTCAATTTTCTTTTTCTTTATATCCACAGCTTTAGGAACTCAATGTCAAATATATTTTTAATTTTGAATCATTCAAAGGATCTAATTTTGATGTATTTTGGAAGATAAACTTATGCATTCTCAGCATGGGTTTTTCCTATTATCTCTGTGAAAAAAATGTGACAATCGAACTTGATTATGCCTATTTTGTATGCATCCCAACTTGGTGTATTGGTGATGGTATGATTATCTTATCTTTCTAAGTTGAAAAAAATAATGAAATATCATGTTTCTTATGGAATTAAGGAAGATTTTTCCCCAAATCTACACATGCTTGATGGCATTTTGATTTGATGAGATTTGAAAATCATGTGATTAATTTTATTTCTCTAGAAGATTCTATCTTTTTTTTATTAGATGGAAAAACATGTTTTGAAGTGACACAAAACCCTTTACAAATAGGTTTTAAAGGGACCCAAAACCTTGCCAAAACAAAGAACACTGCTAAAAGATAAAATAGAGCCAACTAACAACCTAGAAATAATGGTCATAAAAAAAAATTTAATCAAGACCAAATAAACTACACCTAGCAGGTTTCAAAATGACCCTTGAACCCTATACAAGAAGGTTTTACAGGGACCTTAAACCCTAATAGAGCAAGAACACTACTTGAGGCAACCACACCACAACAAACAAACCACTTGGAAAAATAACTTCTAGGCCAAGAAAAATAACATTCCTGACCCCATCAACATCAAAGGCTTCACAATCCACATGGGTTTCGACACTAAGCACATAATATTAAAATTAGAAGAGGAGAAACAACCATTCCTATAATAATAGGACACCTCAGTGCTGGAATCTTGGCAAAGCCACCTCCACATAGTACCATAGGGATGACCTAAGCTCACCAAACATAGTTAAAGATGCCAAAAATCTAGTGAAAAAAGTCACCAAAGATAGTAGAGGGAACTCACCACAACACCTCCACAGAAAAATCCCCACAAAGGCTTTAACAATAGGAAGCTGAAAAACCAAGAATCAAAGCAAAGGCTCCAAAAAATGAGAGTGACCAAAAGAAAAAACATAGCATTATACTTTGTGGTCAAAACACCAAAACTATTGAAAGTAAGGCAACCAAAACCCAAGAAGGACGCCAACCTTAGATATGATGAAACCATGACTGCAACCACAACACCCACATCATCAACAACCACAAAGAAAATAGATCCGAGCAAAGATACTTCACTCACATAGATCAACAACCAAGATGATCTCTGATTAAGAAGAGACTCCACAAACATAATAGGTGACAAAGTCCTAAAAAATACCACACCAAACAACACAATCGTGGATTTGAACTCAAGAAACCAAGCATCCAATCCACATTGAGACAAAATCTGTTAACTCCATCTACCTCATCATCTAAATCTAGAGTATCCTCAGCCAAGTCTTCTTAGAGTTTCAAAATTTTCCCTTGCTCCTCTTCCCACCCCTCACCCTCACCTTCACTCGTTGCTCCATAGATTCTCAAAGAAGCATCTTAATATTATGTTATTGTGAGAGTTTAGAATAATAACAATTGTGTGGATGTCTATTTACTTAACAACGGTTTATAAGATTTCATTTAAACATTCAAAGTTGATTGATATAATGGACCTTATCATTATCCATTTAGTTTAGGGTTTATTAAATTATTCCTTATTACCTTAAATCCTTTTGACATTTTATTTTAAATCAATCTAAAATTATTCTAAAGAGAATTTAATTAATACATCTACTATAAAATTTCAATGCGCAATTCATCATTTGAATATTAGATCTATTATATTGCATGTCAAAAAATTAATTTCCAGAAAGATGTAATTTACTCGAACCCTTAGTGAAACACATTAAGAATAACCACTTTATTGTCCCACATGGTCAAGACCTAACTTGAAAGTAACCTTGGAGTAGATTGCTACTTTTCAAGAGGAATAATAACCTAATATTGTTCAACAAGTTGTAAGTGATAGCACCATGCTCAATAGAACTAGCACTAGGAGGGCCCCCTTTAAGTTATGAAGATGGAAAAAATCATCTCCTTTTCCCTAGATAAATATCACAGAGTTCTTAGGTATTTCCCAAAAAAGGGATATCTAATAGAATTATTTCAAAACTGAAAGACAAGGAGTGACAAGGGAAGGATCATAGGTGAAACTTTGAATACTATAGTGATACCATTAAATAAACATCAGCTATAATCCTTTCCTATAAACCCAAATTCATCACAAAGCATAACTATTGTTGTACCCCCATTGAATTAATGATGACCTTTTTCATAGTAAATGAAAGTTATCCTTTGAACATAGGAGGACTTTTGCATGATCTACCTAAAAATCTTAAGAAATTCTATTTTAAGTTCATATACGAAGAATCCCGATCTCTAGAGGACCATATTAAGACATTTAAACAAATCTACAACCAAGCCTAGACTGGTCATGAAGATGTAGCATGCAAACTATTCTCTTACTTTTTGGGAGAATTTGCATATAACTAGTATTTGAATCTTCCCAAAGGATGCATAACCACATGGGAAGATCTTGAGAAAAAAGTTTATAAGTCAATTCAAGATTTATATAGATCCAGCCATTCTGTATCATCAATTTGTGACCTATAGAAAAGAATCCAATGAACCAATCAACATCTACAACATGTGTTTTCATAGGGTCTATAAAATGTTGGAAGACCCGTATGTCATGCCTGAGGCTACTGCTATTTAAAATTACCTCAAGACAATAGATCCCTTTACCAGTCTCTTCCTGAGAAGATTACCTAAGGCTAATAGGGACACCTTAGAAAATATTTACACTGAATCCATTACCTTCTCACAATAGATAGACCCATAGACCAAGAATTATTCAGGGTCTTTTCCATCACTAGGTCTACCCGATATGCCAAATCAAATTCTTACAATCAACAATACACTAGTCAATCATATATCTCTAATGAATCCTATCACCTAATTCATTTTGATCATCATCATTTATTTTTTGTGGAGGTGGAAACACAAAAACGAGGTTTGAATTAGGCAAGACCCCATATAGCACAACCTTTCCTCCTCTTTTCATGTGTGCAAGTCAGTTCTAAAAGTTCCATCAACATATAACTACAAGAAAACACAAAGTAGACTGTAACTTACCATATGAAGTTTTTAGGCTCTAAAAATCAGCATCTTTGGTCAAGGGAACCCTCTCCCTTGACCTCTAATTTAGGTTCAGCTTTCTATGTTAGGTTATCAAATATCTCCCCTTCTTAGATCTATAAATTTTTCATCAATTTTTAATTTTGATAATACGATAAATTACATTTTTAGATCTAGGGTTTATGTCAAATAGGATAATCATAACACATCAAATTTTCAACTCAAAAGAACTAGACTCTACCAGATTGGCTCTCCTTTGAGGTAGCTAGCCAATCATCAAACCCTACAAATTAGTTTGTGTTCAAATGGGTGCAAGAAAAGAAGTCAATCCTAGTTAATCTACTTGTTGGATCTAGGATCCCTTTTTCTCCTGTACATTTTGGTGAATCTGACATATCCTACACTTGCAATTTTATGATTTATATAGCATAAATTTTGAAATATTGATCAAAATCCTAGGTTATTTGAATATCTTGTTATTCATTTACATTTGTTTCATTTTCAAAATTAGGCATTTTCAATCTTTTTTCATTAAACATTAAACACCTTGGTGAATTCAATTTAGATTGAAAATTTTTAAAATATTTATATTTAATTGCATAATTTCATATTTTATTTTCCTTTTGTATATTTACTTTGGAAAATAGTACATTTAAAGCACTTTATTCTTTACAAAAGCATAGACATAATCCTCTACAATTTCACTATAATTTCCTTCTTGTCAACACCTCCTACCTCATGGGGGAATCCATGTGTGAAGTCAATTTTGTCTATTAGCTCCTTTGAATTCCTAAAAATCCCTCATTCATGCTTTCATGTGCTCCTAATAATCAAATTAGGGAATATTAATTTTTTAGAACTATGTTAGTTTTCAAACCTCATATTTCATTGAAAAAGACCTTCAAACTGTTACACTCTTGTACATATTTTAAGATTACAGAAACCATGATTTGCATTCTAGGGTGCGACGCCCCTAACCAATCAATTTCACCTCAATTTTTTGTCTAAAACCCTACTCTATGATCTTTATTCAAGTCTACTTCCTACATTTGGTAGTTTGTATTGAAACTTTCAAAATCTATTGTGCATTGCCAATTTGGCTAATTCATTCCATTTTTTATAAAAAAAACTTGTTTATTTCATCAAAAGTGATCAAAATCTTAGCCAACTTACTTGGTTCTCCCTTACAGATAGAAACCAAACAACATTTATTTCCTAAAATTTGTATCTTCTCAATATTTTTCCCTTCACCCGTCTCAAGAGATTTCCTAAACTAAAGCTTATTATTTATCCTCCTTATAGTCTTCAAGCTCAAACTATGACATCTCTCATTATTGGACCTCCTTCAAACCAGTCTAAACCTCATAGTCATATCCTAAAATTATGAAAGCAACTCACTCAAAATAAATACATACACCCAAATGTTTCACAACAACCTTAATATCGTGTAGTTTCTCACACATATAACACTCGAAATTAAAAAAAATAAAAAATGCAAACCTCCACTCTATTTTGTCAACCATATGTACCTCTTTTATCTCATCCTCCTCAACATGGTGGAAAATAATATGATCTTGTTGAGAAATGTAATAATACTCTAGCTAAGATCTTCCTTTGGGACTTAATTCAAACTTCACCTACATACCATGGTATGCTCCAAGAGGCTTTGTAGAATATTTTGGCACCATCTTCTATTAAACCAAATAATATAGTAGCCTTGTTAGATGGTATGAATAGAAAAACTTAGATAGAATATTTCCTCAACTTGAATTACCTCCTCTAGACATCCAAACCAAATTGATGCTCTCATGATTATTTTCATTATTAGCAATTACAAAATTATGCATACTCTTATTGATAATGGATTGGGCCTTGATGTTTGTAGAATTTACCTTTTATATAAGATTAGTGTGGATAAGTCTCTCATAAAACCTAATAATATTTTTTTCATGGCTTTTATAATGCTGGTAGGAAATCGTTGGGTACAATTATGCTACCTATTAAGGTAGGAATAGTAGTTTTTCCTACCTTATAATCCATGTCATGCCTAATAATCTTTCATATAATCTTCTTCTTGGTAGACCAAGGATTCATTCCATGAAGGGAGTCCCATATACTCTTCATTGCATATTTAAGTTTGAATTTAATAACAAGGTATATGTATATAGTTAAAGAAAATGATTTTTTTTATTTACAAACCAAAGTCAAACATAACAATTCCAACTTTCTTAGTACTTTTATTTCATCTTGAAAAGTTGAACCATTATCATCCAATGATATTGATACTAGTAATATGCTCTTGGGTAATGATGGATCGTTACATTTTACACCTATTATTATTGGGAAGTATAATATCACCATCAAAGCCTAAAGACTTGAAGGTTGTTTTAGTAGCTTCAAAGCAATCTTGTCATTCTACCTCTCAAATTAAAAATAATGATCAAAATAATGCTTCATCTTCAAGTACATGTTTTGATGATGATTAAAGTTCATTATATTTTACACCCTCCTTTGTGGAAGAATATAAAATATCACAATGTAAACCTAAGGAATCCTTTGTTACATTTTCTCACTTTTCTACTACATCAACAAATCCACAAACATCATCATCCCATGACGGCGATGGGGGATCTTTAGATTTCATCCCTCAAGTGTTGGAAAAATATAATAAATATCCTTCTAATCCTAAAATTTTAACACCTAAAAATGATTTGCATCTTCCAAAATAATCAATTATTCTCATAATAATTTAAACAAGATTTCTCCTTCTCCATCTGAGTTGGAAACATGTTATGGGGCTGGATATAATGCTTTCTAAACTTGGATATAAGGAAAACATGGAACATGTTATGGGGTTGGATATAATGCTCTCAGTGGTTGTGAGCCAACTGATTACTCTGCCCTTAGTGATGTTTGGGAGAATCTTGATGATAAAAGATCCTCCTCCTCTTGGCATAACCATGGTTGCTAAAAAAAAATAAGGCTAGGCCCTTTTGTTGGATTCTTGTGTGTGCTTCTCTATCACCCTCCCCTTTTTTTGTGAATATTGTACTTTTTTTCTTTAAATTAATGCAAAGTTAAATAAGATATATTTGTTCAAAAAATGATTTTCTCTTTTTGTTCTCTATTTTCTTTATTTATATTTTTTTATCAAACATATATTAAATATTAACTATGATGTTATAATTTTTAAAATATTTAATTATATATTCAAAATAAATCTTATTTGTAATGCACACGGTTACTAAGTTCACTCCTAATATATATGGTTATTATTCTTCAACAAATTATGAATACCATTCAACTATATTTTATGCTTGTAATTATGCATTTCATCTTGATTGACTATTTTATTTATGGTTGTGAAGATTTAAGAAGCTTACATAATAATTTAATAATGTAAGTTTCCAATTTAATATGTATATAATCCATGTAAATTATTTTTTTCATAAGAAAAAGATTATGTGTTAATCTAACATTTGTTGCATTAAGAAAACAATTTCATTCCTTCAGAAGGATCCATTGAATTATTGTGTATACATTTTATGAGTATATGGAACTATTTCAAGGAACATTTCATTATTTGATCCTATATGTTTTAAGGTTTAAGTGAGTTATGCATGTTTAACCATATTTTGCACTTCTAATTGTACATATCACCTTGATTGACTAGATCTATAGTTGTTACATATGGTTTTTAGGTTATGAGAAGCTTATGTGTGAGTTAGAAACCTTTTAATAAAGGAAACTTTGTGAGTTGGAGCTTTGTTAATGGATTTTACTAATAAATTATATTTTCATAATGTAAGTTGTCAATTTTATATTTATACAATACATAGTTTAGGTTCCCACATAGCTTATATCAGATCCTTTATCCAATAGACTGGAGTAAAATTAATTTGAGTCCACACTAATGATATTATTAGTAAGTTAAAATGTTATAATTTTTTTTTATGTTAGACCTTTACATAATTATAAAGGAACTTATATATCTTTTACTTAGGAATAGTTTTAGGATTGTTTATTTTGGTTGCTATTCCTCATTGGATCATTTTAATTTTTTTTTGTTAGAGGTTTTTCTCTTGTTAATCTATTAGTTAGAGGAAGAGTGATAAGATGTTAGAAACCAATAAGACAACTAAAGGAAATGTTTGTCATCCCAGAGAGAGTAAATAGCATTTATGGTATGTTTAGGAGTGGATAGGTGAAATATTAAATAATAAATCTTGTTGAGATAACCTAACAACCTTGATTTCATGTATAGAACTATATCTTAACTAACATTGATTATGCTTCTGTAATTCAAGTTCTCAATTTTATATGTATATAATGCATGGTTTAGGTTACCAAATGGCTTATTGTAGATTATTTATTTCATTGACTAAATTAAGCTTGAGTTGAGTCCATAGTAGTGATATGATTTGTAAGTTAAAATACTTATAATTATTTATGAGTGTATAATATTTTTTATTTTGTTTCACATGGTTCTTACTTTTAGGCTAATTTTTTTTAATAGTTTTTAATTAATCAGTTTGAATTAAGTGTATCTCAAAGCCACAAGTTTTTAAACTTTTAGGGATATTGTTGAAAAGGGATAGTATATGGATGATGTAAATGATGATCACTCATGGATTCATGAGGTGTTTAATTCCCCAAGCTCATAATCTCAAAACAAAACCTGATAGAACAAATTTTCTTTTAAAACAAGGATAACAACACCTATAATGCATCAATTACATCTTGCACTTGCACAATAATGTGCACACAAGTGTCACGATGACATGATTCTAGAACAATAAGGAACTTCACCATTGCATAATCAAGGTGGAAAAACTTTAAGACTGACCACTCATGGGATAAATCCACCATGATGAACAAATAGAAGGGAGAGAGAGGATAATCCTACATGATGACTGATTGCTAAACTACGATTATGCTCCCTTGTAAAAACACACCAAGATAGGATGATGGATTCCTCAACCTACAATCCACATAAAAACATGCTAACCCATATAAAAACATATTAAAACCTTCACAAGATGTTTTGTAACCAAGAGACACAACACACCACAAATTGGAATGACAACAAGTCAATTTGGAAGATAAATTCATGCTTCCCAAGACATCTTGTCAGAAAGAGACATCATCAGAGGGAACAAAGTACTCCATGACACTCCATGACCAACGAGAATTGTTGAGGATAGTAAAAATATGATCCAAGAAGGCTTATATTTGTCACAAGATAAGAAAAATAATCTCCCCAACCCTAGGTTTGACAACCAAGTCATATTGAGAGGTTGCATGCAAAACAAAGCAAGGGAAGACATAAATTTCATCAGTGATGAAACTTGAGAACTAGATCAAAATAATACTAGGACACCAAGACCATGGTGAACAACTTCCATATACAAAGTTTTCCCAAACAAAGTCTCAAAAAAGTAAGGAAAGCTCAAGTTCAAAATTAGAGAAATTTTGATTATGTTTCAAGGTTTTAGATAGCCAATATGGCCAAAACAAATAAATGAAAAGGAATTTTTTTTTTGAAAATGGAAAAGGGAAATCCCTCACAAAACAATGACAAAGAGGATTCACTCTTTGGTTTTTGTATGGGGACAATGCCGCCCCTACACAGGACTAGGTTGCCCTAACAACCTTAGAGATCATTTTGATTGTTTGGATTTTTAAGCCTATCAAAACAAGTTTTCCCTACTTCTACCAAGCTTACCCTACTTCCACCAGGCCACCCCAATGGTGCAATAATAATTTATGGGGTCCTAGATCCAATTAGGTGCAAGACAAGGCCACCTAGGTGTAGCACTAGGCTACCTAATTATGAATTTGAATAGATAGGTTCATTTTAAAAACCAAAATAAATGTTCCTATATCTGAATTAAATATTGAACATCATCAAAGAATAAATGATAATATTTCATACTCAAAACCAACTTTGAAATATGTTAACAAACCAATTATTCTTTTCATTTACAATTTACAAATCATATTCAAAGAGAGGTTCCAAATTAATATATTACAACATAAAGGAATCAAATATATCTATTAAAATGAATTAAACTTGAAAGTAAATAGTACCATGTCATTCCTCAATCCACTAACCTTAGGTCCCCAACAATGGCTACCACACCACCTGACCTCATGGAATCAAAAGGATCCACTCCCACTGTGCTAGGAGATAGTCACATGGGAAACAACAAAAAACTCGTTCAAGACACATGGGGAGAATTATTACACACAAACCATACACAAAGTATACACTCCACATGCACATAATAGAAAAAACAATTACCCAAATCACAAGATGGGTCCAATACATATGCCTCACCAATGTCACAATGGTGTATAACATAAATATCACTGGGAAAAATCACTAATGTCATATCAAAAATATTCTTTGGGCCAACTCACCAATTCCATACAAGAACTCATCCATGAGAAAAATTACCAAGGGCATAACATATAGTATAACTCACTAGAAGGGTATTACAAGGATTGTCATTGGGTCAACTCACCAATGGTGGATAACACACAAATGAGACACTAGGGTAAGATGCTAGAGAGCTAGTTAGGGAGTGTCATCACAATGCTCAAAGGTGTCGTACCTACGGAATCTAGTACTCCTCTCATATTGATGAGCATACTTGAACTTGCAAGACCCAATATCCTTGAGCTGGCATGCCTTCTTAGTCATCCTTAGCATTTAGGAGCACTCAAGGCATGAAAGGGGTATCCATTATCTTGATTAGTTTTATTACTCGTGTTTCATTAGTTATCACTATATTAAATGAATCCCCACCCAAGATAATCCTACTTGCTACTTTGGATTAGGGACACGTTGGGAGCCACTCCCATATCGCTCCCTAGTACCTTAATCCTAGGCCGTTCACAATCACCAACAAGTGTGGCACAGAAACCAATACAAAATACAATATTTTCAAATTTCAATAATAATTTTCCACAATGCATAATATCACATTTCATGAAGCAAAAATTCATCAAAATATTCCAAAACAATCATCACACCCTCTAATAAGTGTGGCACAAAAATCAATGCAAAAATATCATTTTTCCCTAAAATCAATGAAATTTTCCCACAATGCATAATTTTACATTTCACTAGGTTCCACATTTTCAAAACATCAAAATTCATTCATTTTCATGCAAAAATTGCAAATTTTATCAATATTTTTACAAGGTAAAAACCATGTTTTCCACAATCCACCATTAAAGATACCCTTTTTCAAAAATATAAAGATACCCTTCTTCTGTAAATACGTCAAAAAACACTATAGAGATGTAAAATGCCATGTATGACATTTTCCCACTTGTTTGGGTCCTCCCTATTAAATTGAGCTTGATGTTGCCTTGATTTAGTGTTGTAATGTGTTTAACAAATTCACATTACGTCTTGGGCCCTTATAAACTACATGGACCTAATTGCACCTTATTTAAGGTGTTTTAAAGTGTTACACCACACTTTCACACTTATCTAGGGTTTTCATTATTAATTAGGCTTCTTTATGCTTTAATTGGCCTTATTTTACATCCACAAGCCTTAATTAATGCATCTTATGAGCATAATCTAGACATAAACCAACATCCAATCATGATTCATGTATTTTTTGGATTGTATGGCCCAAATTTAGTGATCTAGGACTCATATGACACCTTGGGCGTATGACTCCCACCTAGGTTTCTTGAAAAATGTGTCCCATAGCCTAGCCTAATGGGATTCATATGCCACTTCTGGCATATGAGTCTCATGTGGCTTAAACTTAAATTAAATTAAAATTCTTGGTGGGAGTTTATTCTCCTAGATCTGATATAATCTTGTAGTGTAATTTTAGGAAATTTGGCATAAACAAGTATAAATAAAAGGTTATTTCACTTATTTTCACCTAAGACTTTCATAATAGCATTCCTAATAGAAAATTAGAGTTTACAATCTGAGCATTCAAGAGCATTGAAGAGTTTACAAGAGAATTCAAGAGTTTTTATCAAGTGTTTTGGATCATTATTCAAGTATCAATCATTATGTCAAAGTCATCAAGAATCATGTTTGTTTTTGAGCTAACATTTATGATGCAGGGTTCCATGATTCAAGCAAGCATTCAATTTAAGATCCACATCATTCAAGAAAGAGTTAATAGCTACATCCATTAGAGCCATTTCATACATGTTTGCTACACTTCATTGCTAGGGTTTGGTGAGTTGAAACATATCATTTTGTTCATTCATCATTCCTCCTTTCTATTTGATTTTATTACAAGGTTTGATTACCAAAATAGGGTATGAACAAGGAAAACCCATTTCCACTAATAAAAAATTTTTTTCTCTTCTCTTTAGTGTGTGATTTGTAGATCTAGGTTGAAGACATATTGAAGAGAAAGATTAGAAATAAGTTGTCAATTTGGAAAGTTGTCCAAGTTATCACCTCAATTAAGAGATCATTGGAAGAAATCTACAAAGAAAAAATTGGCAATTCAGACTTGCAAATCAAGTTGAGAAGGAAGAGCAGGGGTTGAAGAGCAGATTTAGATCCTAATTCTCTAAAAAAGCCAAACTAGGATGATACACCACTTATGGCATATGAGTGCGAGTACAATCAAATTTGGGAGATTTCAAGAGTTTCAGACTTTTCTTTGCCAAATTCATGTTCCTACCCAAAAACCCTAATATGGGACTAAATTTCTGAGACTGGCATATGATTTCCAATTTGCAATAATTTCAATGTTTTCATTATTTCAAGTCTTCATTCAAGCTTCTACAAGTTTCTAGGTGCACATTTCTGATTTATTAGCATTCTATTCCATTTTGCATTCATTTCTAGGTCATTTAGTGAATCATTGCATATCATTAATCTTTTCCATTATATCTTGCATGTCATTTTTCTTTTGAAGCCCTAGCTCGGTGGTGAATCCCTCTTTAGTTATTAGTCATACCCTAGGACACGCTATTGCAAGATCTTTTTCCCCTTTACATCCTTGGATTGAGATCTCTAGGGTTTCCTTGAATGATATTTGGAGAAAAGTGTTGATCTATCTCCCAAACATAGAGCGACAATTTTTGACAAATCATATACTTATCTAGTATTAGCCATGAAATTACCAATGAATCTGATTAGTTGGGTGATGCCTTGTATTGTGTCAACCATAGTATACATTAAAATCCCAACAACACTAGCATAAGGTACTCTTCTCATTACCTCCATCTCATTGGGATAAGTTAGAAACTGATCAATTGGTAACTTAATCCCCACTTGAATTTAGGAACACACAAAGTTTTGTATGCTAACAAGTTGAATCTCTCCAACATTGAGATCACATACTTCCTCTAGCACAACCAAAGATTTCTATTCGTTCTATCTCTTTTTATCTCCATTAAAAAGATAAATCTAGCAACTTCTAATTCCTTTGTCTGAAACTATGATAAAAGATAAGAATTCAATTCATAAATTTCATACCCTTCTTATAGTTGAAAATAACATATAGTGAAATCATAAGGAAGTTATCATAATCCATCTTACAATAGATGCAATTATCAAATTTAGACCTCAAAAACATCAATCCCAACATAATGGATCAAATTTTTGGTACACATTAGGATATTTCTTAAAACATACAAATATTTTCTCAACTTATAAACCATATTTTATTTTCATTTTTTAGTGTAGTTCTAGATAGCTTTGACATATAAATTTCTTCCTCCAAATCACCAATAAGAAAAGTTGTCTTTACATCCATTTTCTCAACCTCAAGATCAATAACTATTACAATAGATAATATAAATCAAGTGGATGTTTTCTTAGCAATTAGAGAAAAAATATCACCATAACCAAGTCACTCAAATTGGGAATAAATCTTCCCAACCAATCTCAACTTGTACATATCATCACTAGTCTTGGTCTCAACTTGTGGATTATGAAAGAATCTCGTTTTGTTGCAAACGTTATTTTTCTACTAGACACTTGGCTCATGATTATTCTCGTGGCTCTCATCCTACTTCTTCCTCTACTTGGTGGAAGAATTCCCTCAAGGAATCTTATCGTGTTCCCTGATGATTCCTCTTCTTCGAATAGTGAGGATTCTGAGCCTCCTCCTTCTGCTTAGAAGAAAGTGTCTGTTGTTGATAATGTTGCCCCTCCTATGGATCCTACTGCTCATATTATTTGCAAAGCTAATCCTGTTGCTATGTGTCGTACTTTCCTTGAGGCCTCTGCTACTGCTATTCTAGACAAAGATGTCTCTACCACGATTCTAGCTACTTTGGTCTTGGATTTGGATGTCCCAACTGATGTTCTTGTTGCTCCACCTATTAGCTCTTTTGAAGGGGCTTCTCCCCCTTCCTACCTAAAATATTCAAACATTGGTTTAGCTTCTTCTTGGACTATTCTGCTACACATGAAGAAGTGTACTCTTATGAAGGTCTATGTTTTGCTTGACGAGCCTTTGGGGGAAAAGTTGTTGGGTTCAAGCTCTAGTGCTTGAGTTGTTTCTCTCTATTGTGGTTGGCCTATTGTCTTGGTTTTAGTTAAATTTGTTGGATGGAACACCTATTTTATATTTGTTGTTTTGTTTGGGTTTGATCTATTGGGCATGAGGCCTGTTTTATGTTGATGTATGGGATCGGGGCCATAAACCCTACCTTTTTAATAAAAAACATGACTAAAAGAATAAGAATGTACGTTGAGTCCAATACCTTAGAAGGTGTATAAGAACAAGAATAAACATAATTTTATTTTTCACAAACACAATGTTTGCAAATATAAAACTTACCATTGAGATGCAAGACTATTAGATTATCTTCCCCATTTTTTAACTCTAAGAAAACTCTAACTCATATGTTGGTCATCTAAGAAAGATCTTAGAATTAAAAGAATTTTACTCCTTTATAATTACATTTACTTTATATATGAATATTTCTAAATTAAATCTTATAATTTAATTTTTATCATCAATTAGTAAAAATATTTTGAATCACTTGATAGTATACATCATAGAAAATAAATAGAAAGAATATAAAACAATAAATAATATAATGATCTTATACATTTACTTGTGTGAAATTTGTGCTTAAAAAAAAAAGCAAACTAACCCTTACTAAAGCATTGGAAATGGAAATGAAATCTTTTTTCAGTCCACCATATAGTAAATGAGACTACCATGTACTTCCATGATGTAGGAGGTACCTAACTGTACTTCTAATTAATAACATTTTGTTTCCACAGTCCATGCTAGATTGAACAAGAATTTCTGCATCAACTGTGTGCTGAGTTTTGCATCAAGTTGTTCAATCTACTTCTAATACGAAGCATACATACCCTAACTTTGAAGAATACACATTTCCACTATTAAAAATCAGTTTTAAAAAAATGGTATATTAATGTTGTTAAAGAATCATGTATTAATATCATCATTACTAAGTATCTTCCATTTCCGCACCTCTTGAGGTGCCTCCCCAGATCTGGAAACAGAAAAGGATTGACATCCCACAAATTGATATAAAGTGGTGAATCTTCAACGCCAATTTGAAGATAAAAATTCCAGAGAAAGGAAGATATGGAACGAGGTCAAATATTGATGGGCAAATACGAAATAGAGAAACTAATAGGAGAGGGCGGATGGGGCAAAGTATACCGCGCAGTGCACACAAAAACAGGCAGCACAGTGGCCATAAAGCTTCTGGACAAGCAGAGACTTTTACCCGCCTCTCTCCGCCAAATAGAGGAAGAAATCTCCAACATGAGATCTCTGCGCCACCCCAACATAGTGCAGTTATACGAAGTCATGGCCACCAAAACCAAAATATACTTAATCATGGAGTACGTAAGCGGCGGAGACTTCTTCGACAAACTACAGGCCGTCGGAAGCTTCCAAGAAGACAAGGCCCGAAAATTCTTCCAGCAATTAATCAGCGCAGTGGATTTCTGTCACACCCGCGGGGTTTTCCACCGCGACCTCAAGCTGGAGAATCTGTTGGTTGATGGAGACGGGAATCTAAAGGTCGCGGATTTTGGGCTGAGTACGTTTAAGAAGAAGGGCGGTAAGTTGTATGGAAAGTGTGGGACGCCGCCATATATTGCGCCTGAGGTTTTGACGTCTGTTTTTGGCTATGACGGCGCCAAAGCTGATATTTGGATGTGTGGGGTTATTTTGTATCTTTTTCTGGAGGGGCGTTTTCCGTTTGATGATAAGGTTCCTGGGCTCTTCAAGTACGTTACTTTCCAGAAGAGGCGTCTGAAATTTGATATGCCTTGGTTGCTTTCTGATGGGGTGCAAGAGCTGGTGGCGAAGCTCCTGGATCGTAACCCTAAAACACGCTTTACTATACCTCAGATTATGGAGCATTCCTGGTTTGCTAAGGACATTCAAGCTCTATACAACACAGGTAGATATTGGTTTGGAAATTGAATACTCAAGTTTGATTGTTTAAAACCAGCCTCTTCATTTGTAAATTTAGTATACATGTAGAAATGTTCTTGTGTAAATAGTTGGTATGGGAGAAATTTATTTAGACTTACACAACATATTTTAAACTTTGACTTGATTAGTTGGTTCATCTTAAATAATTCTAATAGGTTGACTTTATTAGAGAAGCATGTATGATTTTTAATGAGTCATGTAAGAAAGTCAAAGCTTACAGCGTGTTGTTTAAGTTCTGCTAGTAAAGTATTGAAGTATGGTCATATTAATTTAATAATCAGTCTTTTAATTTGTAACTTTGTTAAATGAATATAAATGATTTAATGTAGATAGTTAGTCTATACAAAAATATATCAATTTATAATTATTTTTTTGGAATCTAAAGATTTAACTAATTCACTTGTATATATGTATTAATGTAAAATGATTTTCAGTCAACTTTATTTTGACTAAGATTTAAATTACAACATATCAAGATTTATCCAAAGAAACTTGTTATCTAAGTTTCTAGCATATAGTCTACTTCACATTTGCTATACATTCAAAAAGCTATTATCTAAACTTCTAGCATATTGTCTCCTTCTCAAAGACTTCATTTTATTGAGACGTGAAGCTAGACTTAGAAATTCTTGGGTGAGTATTAAATTAGGTTTAAAGTCTTCTCAAGGGTTTAAATTAGGTTTTTAGGTTGATTCCAAACTTGAGTTTTTATCAGATTACTTTTTTGATAAATATAGATTTAGAGTACTATAATTGCAATGGAGACTCAAAATCCCTAGAGGAATAATAGGGGCTTTAAATCCTTACGTTAATTCTTTAGTTATTGACAATGTGGATTTAGTGTATTATAATTTCAATGGGGACTCAAAATCTCTCAAAATCCCTAGAGGAATTAATAGGGACAATTTTTTTTCGTATAATCTAACCCTATAGTATATATCCTTCTCAACAACTTGATTTTATTGAGACTAAGGAGCTAGGTCTAAAGGTTCTTAAATGGATTTAAAACTTAGGTTTATGGTGGTGATTATTGTTTTAATATTTATAATAGGATAACAAAAGTTAAAAATAATATATTTGAAATATTTTTATCAATTAAAGAGTTTCTAACAATCCAAAGATAAGAATAAGGTTGATTGTTAATATTTTTAAATTAAAAATTGACCATTCATTAATTTAAATTAATGCTCATGTGATATCTTCAATGTATTGATTGTTAACTTGGGAACATATGCTTCTACATGAACAATTAATTTTATGTTTACATGAAAATATAGGTCTTTATGTAAATAATCAATATGTTGACCACATGCGTTGATTAACTAAGTTCTTCCCTAATAACATTCCTTCCTCTTCCTTTTCAAAAATTTGTAAATTTATGCATTTTTAATTGAATTTAGACTTTACACTCTTAAAAACATAGATTGGTAGAGAATTTACCATTGTATTTAAAAAATAAAAAATTGACACTAATGAGAAGACAAAATAATTTAAAATAAATGTTTATGATAGTATTTTCTTTCTTGAACACTTATTTTTTCAAAAGTATATATTAATTCATAATTTAATTTTTAAGAAGATTCTATTGAAGGTTTTAATGGAGATATTACATCCAAATCTCTTAATGCATTTGAGATAATCAATTCAAGGTTTGATCTCTCACCTTTGATTAGTGGAGATGAAAAGAAAAAGGAAAATTTTAAAATGAGTTTCACATCAAAGAATCCTATAACAAGTATTGTTAAAAAACTTGAGAAGATTGTGAAGGAGTGGAAATTTAAAACCAAAAAGACACATTGTACAATGAATATAAAGAGAAATGAAGTTGGTAAGAAAGGGAATTTAGAGATTAAAGCGAAGATATATGAATTAGAGACATCATTATTCACAATAGAGGTGAGTAAAAGAGGTGAAGATTCATTAGAATATAAAAAATTATGTGACCAAGAACTAAAGCCTATGATTAATGAAATTTTTTTAACACCCAAAGGTGATGATGTAAAGAAATCTTGGATGAACATTTTAAAATTTAAATAAAATTGAAAATATGACTTAATTTATTATTTATATGCATGTTTACTTAGAAATATAAATCAAAAGTTGGTAAAGAATATATTTTATGATTGTTTTTTTCTTAAATAATTTAAAATTTATTAGTTGTATTGTCCACTTTTAAGGAAAATAAATTAGAATCCTAAATTAATGTAAATGAGCCAATATTAATACATGGAAAGTTAATAGTAATTGAAAGAAGAAATGTAGAGTACGTAGTTCCTCAAAGGGTGATGCATGGATTGGTTTTGATGTGTCCCTAGTCACATATTTGATATTATGTTTTATTACAACCTTCAAACCTTGTCTAATAATCTGTCCTTGAACTTTAGAAATTAATTGGATGGATTCTCTTTTATAATCTTATCTTTCCAAAGCTATATCTTGATTGTCATTTTTTCATGATTTTATTTAAGTTTTTGGTTGACCTCATGTTTCACCTAGTCTACTTTTGAACCTAAACTAATGTCAAAATAGTGTTATGCATTTTAGGAAGTACTAGAGCATACTGGGGTGTGGATGTGTGTTAACTTATTATGACTTGTTCAAGTCCATTTTTTTTAATTTCACAATGTGTAATGAATATTTAAGAGTCTTGGTGATAAAAAATTATATCATACTATGTCGCCAAAAAATGTATAGTAGACATTTTTGTGCTCACTTGAGTCTCTCTTATGGACTTTGGCTTGATTTTTCCTAGGTTTATTGTTGCAATGTGGTCAACACATTCACATTTGGTCTTGGAATGTGAATCATTAAGGCTTCTAGGATGTCTTGCAAAGGTGTTGTGAAGTGTTGTAACCCACTTTCACACTTTTCTAGGACCCTTTCATTATAATTCACATAAATATCCCCTTTTTTATCACTTACCAAGTCTTATTTCAAAGTGTTGTAAAGAGTTGTAACAAACTCTCACACTTTTCTAGACTTTTCATCACTAATCCAACCCTTTCTTATGTATAAATGACCCCTTAATGCACTTTCGACCATACTTAAGTGTATTTTTAAGGATATTCCCGTTAAACATTATTTAATGCACTTTAATTTCCAAAACCCAGTGAGATTTCCCTGGTGGGACGAAGTTGCCACTTGGGGTGACTTAGTCCCACTGGGCATAAAAATCAAAATAATTTTAATTTCTTGGCAGGATTTTATTGTCTTACCCTTGAGGTCGGCCAGTGATGTGTCATTTTTAGGAAATTTAGGAATATCAAGTATAAATAAGGGTTTTTCTTCTCATTTTTCATCTCCCATCTCCTACAATCTCCTAATTCATCAAGCATTCATTCACTTAATCATTCTCAAGCATTCAATCACTCTAAGCATAATCAAGTCATCCAATGGAGTACTTCATTGCACATCTTTAGATTTCTACATCAAGGGTTTGGTAAGTTTATGACATTGCATGTTGTTTATTTATCATTCTCTTCTCATTTCATTTCATTTTCATAGGGTTTGATTACCAAAGTTGTGGTTTGACTAAGGCAAACCCCTATACTCTAACCCTTAACCCTTTTTCCCCTCTTTGCATGCGTGTTTGCATGTCTTGTATGCATATTAGTCAAAGAGTTTTGTGTCAAAAAGTGGTAAAAAAGCCATCAAAGTCAAAAAAGCCCTAATTGAAGCTTGGAGACTCTTTTCATCCCATTTTCTACAGATTTAAATTCAAACACCTTTTAGAAAAGGAAGTGCAGACCAAAAGCTACAAAATCTTGTTCTGAAATTCTAGAAATCCCCAGGTGGACTAAGTCACCATTTTTGGAAAATTAGTCCCATTTCCAGGCCTAAAAATTGATTTTTACATTTTTGAGTACTCATTTGGTAGATTCTCGTTCTGGCATATTTTCTTTGAAATTGGACTAAGTCGCCCAGCTTGGCGTAAGTGTCCTAGTCAACATTTCCAATCAACTCTATAGGATTCCAAAGCCTGTCTGCATTGGATTCTAGTTTCCAGGTGCACCTTTCTAGTTCTATTTAATTTTTCCATCATTTACTTACATTATTAGGTGTTTTTGCATACATCAATGTGTTTTCTAGCACTTTACATTTTTTAGGTTTAACATCAATAAATCATCTTTCTTTCAATTTATTGCATTAGGACATCATATTTAGATACATTGCATTCCTATTTACATTAATCTTTAGTGTAGAAATTAGCATTTTGGGCCCATTTTCTCTCCTTCTAGGTGAAAAACCTAGAAGAGTTAGAGAACCCTTGAGTTACCAAAATCATTGTCGACATTTTGGTGAACTCAACTTTTGAACATTTTTGGTTTATGACTTTAAGAGCATCCTGGTTTAATTTTCATTAGCATTGCATTATGTGTTGTATTGTTTAAGTCGTATCCTAGGGTTTTAAAAATTACATTAGTGAAAATCTCATATAGCTTGCATTTTTGCATCATATTTCATTGAAAAATGACAAAAATTCTACATTTTCATACTGTAGTTGCGTCTGTGCATCTGAAAGACATAAAATTACATTCAATTTTTTTGAAAAATCACAAAAAAATCATCACTAGGACTAATTTGCCACACTAGGCAACTTAGTCCTTCTGCACATTTTGCACTGTAATTTTTGGCATTTTCTGACCATTTTTTGCATTTTTTTTGTTATTATCTTATGTCATACTTTCCAGACTACTTGTTTATTGCATTTATTTTTCTTTCATCATGAATTTTTGTTTTAATAAGTTTTTGATGTCTTAAAATCTTTAGTAGACATGTCAAGTTGTGCCTTTGGAACTGATCCTAATGACCTTGAGCTTGCTTAGGCTGCTTCAACTCCTCATGAATTTTGTCCTCATGTTGTTGACATCATTGGAGAAGATGATAGCATGAATAAGTTCTTAAATGAATGTTTTGACAACCTTGAAGCCAATGCATCCTTTTATCCATCCATGTAACAACAAGACCTTCCTACAGTCTCAGCTCTCTTGATATGTTTAGCTACTTACATCCTGAAACTAATGAAGGACCTAAGTTCCCTCCAACAGGTGGAACTAGTTCCTCTAGAACCAAGAAACTCCTCAACCATTCTATGATAACAAAGTTATAAACACAATAAATTGGAAGAAATGGGAGCCAAGGTTTATGCGTTATGCAAGAAGGATGTAGAGCATAATGAAAACATTGCTAGTAAAGAGATTCAGGACAATGCGGGTAAGGACAAAAGGATTGAAATTGACTTGGAAAAAATGAAAAATACTATGAAGATAATTACTGAACAAAATAACAGGATGGCAAGACATAATGCCATCATTATCAATGCTATGATTGAAAAATTGGATAAAGCTCAACAGGGGTCCTTGGTTGTTGATTTGGAGGAGGTGAAAGATAAAAACCAAGAAGAGGACATTGGGATCTCGAAGAGAACTAGGGCTAATTTGAAAAGGAAGGCACCCCCCATGCCGCATATGATTCAAATTTTCAAGAAGGGTGTCTGGGATATGCAGGACCTAGAGGCCAAGATGAAGTCTGTTCTAAAGACTCTGGGTTAGCTGATGCTAGTTTTTTGGCTTGCATTTTGGTTGGTTCTTTGATTGACCTTCCTAGTCTTTTTTGGTTGGCTACTATTTTTTTTGGTTTCTTCTTTTTTTTGCAGCCTATTTTTTTCACTGGACTTTTATGTCCTCTTTCTTTTGTTGTAAACTTGGTGGTTTCGGGTCCCTATAAAACCCATTTTTTCCTTTATCAAAAACAAAGTTATAAACACACCAATCAACCTTGAAGAAACTTATGGCAAAGTTTTTAAAATCTTAAGCAAACAAGGATGTGACACAACAACTGAACATAACATTCATCAACTTTTAGAACAAAGACCAATAGATGAAAACATAATAGGGTTAGGCTATCAAGATCCTCCTCATGACAACAAGCCTCTTGTAGAATATTGGAGACTTCATGATGATGGCATGGTGATCTTTGATTTCCCTCCCAATCTGAATGTCCTCCTTCCTCAAGAACAACCCTTACATGATACCAATGAAAAGGATGATAGGATCCCCATGGGTCCTCTTCCTCCTTCAATCCATGAAAAGGGTGAATCTAATAAACACGAATGACCTTACAAGTTGAAAAAACTCAAGTTTCCTCTCCATCCACCACTTGAATGTGAAAGGAAATTGCAAATCCTTCTAAACAAAGAACTCATTTTATTACCACCTATGAATAGGTTGGTAATCTATCCTAAAGATTTTAATGTTCCACATTTTGCATATCATCGTGTTCTTGGACATAGAAGTGATGAATGTCATCAATTGAAAGAAATATTGAGCAAGTACCATTTTGGTGGTGATAATTGCTATCCAATAAATCCATAAACCTCTACCAAACACCCTATAATGTAATAATTGTAGAATATTCCCTTCTCACTATTACATGATCTTTCCCATCACCTATCTCAACTTATTCTTGCCTTGCACTCAGTGGGGGAAAGAAGTTGATAGCCTTGTCCTCATAATGATTTTGTCCTTGTCCCCTAGGTATGTTCTTCACCTTCCACTTATCCTAATTGAGAATGGGAGGTGGATGACTCACTTGATGGTTGACTTTACTTTGCATTACTATTATTTTTCTTTTCTTTTGTATATGTGCATATTGTGTTCCCTCGTGACGTGACATTTGATGTTCTCCTCTCTTTGTGACATTCTTATATTTGTACCTTCATTCTTCTCTATGTCATACATTTATTTTTCCTTTTCACCTTTATTTTGTGTTTTTCCTTTTAGGGATGATGCAAATCATAGAGACGCCCTATGTCTCTTCCATGTTGACCCAAACGGTCTTTCTTTTTCCTTTTCGCTTTTGTTTTTTGTTTTCCTTTTGGGGTTGACACAAGGCATTGAGACCGCAATGTCTCTTTCATCAATTGACCAAAGCACCTCTTTCTTTCGCAGCACGAATTTTTTTTTTTCACTTGTGTTGTTTTCCTTTTTGGGGAGATGGTCACCAGAAACATAGGGCGGCCCTAATAATGTCTCTCTCTTCATGTTGACCAAATGATCTTTCTTTCCTTTTTCCTTTTTGTTTGTGTTTTTCCTTTTGGGATGATGCAAGGCATTGAGACTACAATGTCTCTTTTGTGTGACCCAAAATCTTAAATCCCTTTTCTTTTTTTTTCCTTTTTTTTTCTTTTTCTTGTGTTTTCCTTTTTGGGGAATGATGCAAAGCATTGAGACATCATATGTCTCTTCCATGTTGACCAAAAATGGCCTTTATTTTTCTTTTCTTTTCACTCTCTTTGTGTCATTCTTCCAATTCTATGTGTATTTGGGGAAAGATGACAGTCTTGAGCTCTTTCATCAAAACATCAGCAAAAATAAACATACTAACCCCAAATCCATAGATCCCTTATATGAGCAGTGTTTCATTCTTTGGGGCAAGCCCCTCTTTTCTTTTGTTCCTTTCCTTCACATGATGCATCAGCAGCCATGACGGCATAAGGACTTTCAAAGTTAGGCTCTCATGTCTTTTATTTTCATTTTGCTGCACAAAAACAATTTCTCCGCAGGGAACAATATTAGCAATTCCTTTAAAGAGTGGGGCTGATGGCATTATTCATTTTTTGAACAGCTGTTTGGTTCTTAGATTGCGGCGGTACTTTATGCGATGTGTTTGTTATTTTGTGGACGTTGGGTTGTGAGGTGTAGCTTTCATGAGGCGCAGTATCTTGAGTATGTGCATTTCACTCTTAATTGTGATCACGGCCTTGCTGCATCACCTTTGGTCCTCTCTAGGAGGCATTAGACACAATGTTCCCTAAGTTATAGACCTCAAATGAACTAAGCAAGACTCCTTTGAACATCTTTTGTATGTTGCATTTTGCATTTGCATGGCCACCTTGCATAACATAGCTTGCATACCTATGGTGCCATCACATTTGTTCATCAGTTCTAAGCATATGAATATTTTCTTGTCTCATGGGGAATTACAAAATGATAGTAATCCTTTATTGAAGTTGCCTTAATTAAAGGATTATCCGGGGAGATTTATAACTTTGATATGATTGAAGCCCATTCTGAGGCACAACTTTCCCCATAGCAACCTTTTGAGATTTCTCACCCCGCAAACAAACCAAAAGTTTTGTGGCCCCAGAGTGAGTATGTTGTGGATTTATCACCCCACGGACAACTAGAAGTTTCGTGGCCCCAAAGTGAGTATGTTGTGGATTTCTCACCCCATGGAAAAACCAGAAGTTTCGTGTCCCTAGATTGAGTATACTTGGGCCTTCTCACTTGGTGGACAACCATGAGTTTCATTTCCCTAGAGTGAGTACACATTTCTTGTTTCAAAAAAACAAGCCTAGATTTAATCCACAATAAGCTAGACAAATTATCAAAGCTTGATCCGACTTTCCTTCATCCTTTTTCATCGCTTTCATGTGTGTTCTTGTGTGTTTATGTTTGGTTTTCCATGGGATCATGATCCTAGGGGCTTTATCATCCCTCTTGATTGTTGTTTCATCTTACCATCATGAGTGCATTTGGATCCCTCTCGATGTGCCTGTTGGGCTACATTAGTGTGAGTTTGAAGTGATGTCATCCTCTCACTAGAGTGGGGGCTTAATGTCTCACCAAAAAATGTATAGTTGAATTTTTTTTTCTCACTTGAGCCTCTCTTATGGAATTTGGCTTTATTTTTCCTAGATTTAATGTTGCAATGTGGTCAACACATTCACATTAGGTATTGGACCCTTGTGAATCATTAAGAATTATAAGATGTCTTGCAAAGGTGTTGTAACCCACTTTAACACTTTTCTAGGACCCTTTCATTATAATTCACTTAAATATCCCCTTTTTATCACTTACCAAGTCTTATTTCAAAGTGTTGTAAAGAGTTGTAACAAACTCTCACACTTTTCTACACTTTTTAATCACTAATTCAACCCATTCTTATGTTTAAATGACCTCTTAATGCACTTTCCAGCCATACTTAAGTGTATTTTTTAGGATATTCCCGTTAAACATTATTTAATGCACTTTAATTTCTGAAATCTAGTGAAATTTCACTGGTGGGACCAAGTCACCACCTGGGGTGACTTAGTCCCACTAGGCATAAAAATCAAAATAATTTTAATTTCTTGGCAGAATTTTATTCTCTTTCCCTTGAGGTCAGCCTATGATGTGTTATTTTCAGGAAATTTAGGAAAATCAAGTATAAATAAGGGTTTTTCTCCTAATTTTTCATCTCCCATCTCCTAAGTCTCCTAATTCATCAAGCATTCATTCACTTAATCATTCTCAAGCATTCAAGCACTCTAAGTATAATCAAGTCATCCATTAGAGCAATTCATGTTGCACATCTTCAAATTTCTACATCAAGGGTTTGGTAAGTTTATGAAATTGCATGTTTATTTATCATTCTCTTCTCATTTCATTTTATTTTCATAGGGTTTGATTACCAAAGTGGGGTTTGACCAAGGAAAACCCCTATACTCTAACCCTTAACCCTTTTCCCCCTATTTTCATGTGTGTTTGCAGGTCTTGTATGCAGATTAGTCAAAGAGTTTGGTGTCAAAAAGTGGTCATCAATCCATCAAAGTCAACAAAGCCCTAATTGAAGCTTGGAGACTCTTTTCATCCTGTTTTCTGCAAATTCAAATTTAGACACCTACCAGAAAAGGAAGTGTAACTGAAAGCTACAAAATCCTATTCCAAAATTCTAGAAATCCCTAGGTGGACTAAGTCGCCATCTGTGGTGAATTAGTCCCACTGCTAGGCCTAAAAATCAATTTTTACATTTTTGAGTACCCATTTGGCAGATTCTCGTTCCAACAGATTTTCCTTGAAACTAGACTAAGTCGCCCAACTTGGCATAAGTGTCCCGGTCAACTCTACAGGATTCCAGTTCCTCTCTGCATCAGATTTGAGATTCCGGGTGCACCTCTCCAATTCTATTTAATTTTGTCATCATTTACTTGCATTCATAGGTTTTTTTGCATACATCACTGTGCTTTCCATCACTTTGCATTTCTTAGGTTCAACATCAACAAATCATCTTTATTTCAGTTTATTGTATTAGGAAATCATATTTAGATACATTGCATTCGTATTTACATTAATCTTGAGTGTAGACATTAGCAATTTGGCCCATTTTCTCTCCTTCTTGGTGAAATTCTAGAAGAGTTAGAGAACCCTTGGGTTACCAAAATCATCATCCACACATACAATCCTAGAGGATGAACCAAGACCTAGATGGAAGGATGTTTGTAAATTTAGACCATAGTCAAATTTGTAGG
>VDFB02165927.1:26811-47277 GCA_007258455.2 Sequoia sempervirens | reverse complement strand
AATACATACATATAGGCATACATACATACATGACACACCAACATACATATACATACAAACATATGAACAAACATTCAATTCAAAAATTTGGCATTTAACTAAAGGAATAAATAACATGAGCGTTATTTCTTACTAGAAATGTTCCACATAAAAGAAAAAGTGAAAACTAGTAAACAATGCGAGCGCATTATAACGCGCTCTCATTATATTTTTCTTTGGGAATCCCCGATCCTTGGCTTTGGTACTTGCCTTGGAATACCAACCCAAAGGTTTGGAGGGCATTCCCAACCACCAGAGACGTGTTTTTTGCAAATTCTACAATTTTTCACATAATCGGGTTCATGCTCACCGTCAGGATTGCATTTGGTTCAATATCGACGAAATTGAACACATGGGTAATGTTAAGTTCTCTCTTAGATTTCCAATGATATAATTTTTTTCATTTCTGACAATGTGAGGGCTTTCATCCATAATTTCTTTTGTTTGTATGTCTATTTTTTTTCAAAAAGCAGTGTTTGGTTTTTTTTTCGTTATAAATTAACCATTTGTCGAAATTTCAAATAAATTACAATTTTAGAAACTAGACTCCATTCTACAAATTTTTAAAAATAAAAATTTAGAAAAATCTATTACTTTCCAAAATTTGTAGGGGGAGCACGGCCAAAATTCTGCTTTTTAGGAAGTGCCCACTTAAAAAATTAGTAAAAAATCAAATATTCATTAAAAAATTATTAGAAAAATTATGCACCGACTAGATGCTATTAGCTAACTTCTTACTGTAGCAATTTTAAAAATACTAAAAAAAGGGTCACCGTGCTTAGGTCGTACAAGAGTTGCTATGTTATGTTTTTCTGACAAAAACAACACGAATTTGTGTACGTCCCTTTGTTGAACCCCTTAATCTCAACCATTTTAAAAATAAATTAGTAGTTTAGAAAGTAGACTCGAAGCACTTCGATCCTTGTTTTTGTTCTATCTCAAAATTTTGAGTGTAACTATCCTCAATTTCACGTCCAAGGTCAACATTTCCTGATTTCAGAAAAAAAGTGGCCACTTAAGCCCCCTTTTTGGGAACCATCTTGGTGCACTTACCCTTTGTTGCATTGTGAAATCAGTAAATTGCATTGTGTAGAATCTGAAAATTGCATTTCATTCTAGGTCATTGCATTTCCCCTTTCCATTTAGGGTTTGCACACTAGGTTTGTAAAACTTGTATGAGATTTACAACTTGGTATCCTATTAGCAATACTATTGTAAGACAAAGTTTGAGACTCATGTCATCCCGCGATATCTCACTCGCCATGGATCTTGGGTTTTCTAGCTCTCGTTTTCATAGTGTTGATAATCAACCCTCAATGGCTCATAGTTTGCATACTTCATTTCCCATGAATTCAACTCAAAGCCAAGGCGGAATTCCAATTTCATCTTCTATGATACTGATGTCCATTCCTACATACACTAGTACTCAACCCACCACAACCTTTCAACCCACCACAATCTTTCAACCTACAACAACCTTTCAACCTATAACAATCTTCAAACCTATGACAACCTTTCAACCAACCACAACAATCATACCTACTAGCACTGTGTACAATTAGGTATTCCTGCAGGAATTCCTTCTACCTTTGTGCATTCAAATACTCCTCAACAATCCACCTTCACCAACCTACAATTCACTAGCCCTCCGCATACATGCACCACTCCACCTTATTCCCCTCAACCTTACAATCAAAATGATCCTCTCCTTAACTCACTTTTGTAAACTATGACATCCCTTCAACAATAAGTTGCAACCTTACAACAAAACAACAATCAACCTAATCCAATCCGCTATCCTTGGACATATTAAGAGCACAAATACCATAAGGTAAATAAGTTCCTCAATTTGAGAAATATGGTGGAAAAGGAGATCCTGTAAGCCATGTTTCCACTTTTACGGACTTGTGTAGTGATTTCATATTTGAAGATAAACTCTTGGATATCTATTCTGTAGGTCATTGAAGGATACTGCTTTAGAGTGGTTCTCTTCTTTATCGAATAATTCAATCGGTTCATTCAATGAACTTGTTGATGTCTTTTACAATGTAAGGCCCTACCACAAAACCCTAGAGGACAACACACTACAATACATAAAAATGGAACAATTTTTTTTTAAAGTGTAACATATTTAAGGATTGCAGATTTTACAATAACTAGCATTCAAAACCTAAGTGCTCTAAGGTTTCATGACTACACTACTAGAATCCCATTAACTAAACTAACAAGAATTACAAACCATCTCATTAAACAAATTCCATCTAACAATGTCAAGTTTATTTAATCCATCTCATTTAAATGATCAACCAATATGAATTAACCATAACATGTCATCAATAGATACCATTCAAGATCAATTTCATTAACTAACATAAACAAGGTACATCATTAATATTACCCATTACAAGAGAAAGTTCAACAATGAATTACAACATTACATCATTACATCAATACTTCCCTGAGATCATTGGGGAGGTTGTACATAAGAGTTATAGTACATGATACATCTGATTTAAATACAATACAAGTGAATGAAAGATAATCCACACAAACTAGAACAAGTACAGGGTTCCACATCACCAAGAGTAGCCGCCACACGAATGATCAACAACATGGAAACCCAATGGATGAATAAGCACAATCCACCCAACCATGTGGTACCAAAGGTCCATCCCCCGTGCTAGGAGATAAAAATAAGGTCTCACATCAACAAAATAAGGCTAAACAAAAAGAAATTGACATTACAACAACAATAACATTACAAAAGAACAAGCATTGCTTCTAGAGGACATTACATATCAAAGGGAAAGAACAAATAAGGGAATACTAGTCTGCAGAGGGAAGAGTGTCACCGCATGGTCCTGACATGGGTTACCTTGACAGTCTCTCACTAGACGTCGGCGCCCATCTATGGTTACCCTGACAACCTCTCACTAAGCGTCAACCCCATAGGGTGACACATGCAGAACCAATCTTCCTTTCATGAGAACAAAGAAGTTGGTCTTGCCAACCATGCCTTCTCAACCCATCTTTAGCCTAAACAAGCACTATAGGCATGGGTGATGCATTCAATTATCTTGATTAATGTGTGAACTACCCAACCCCCAATTATTTTAAGTTATCGCTGAGTTAAGAAACTCCCACATGGGTTACCCTGGTGCCACTTTGTGTGTCGGCCCCCATTAAGAGCCACTCTCCCTACTAGCAGCTAGGAGACCCCATAAAATCAACAGGGTAAAGCCATCATGCACATAAATGAAAACCATAGAACTACATAACCCAAGCAAGGCATGGACCATCTCACTCTCAAACACAATTGTAATAACAAGTAAGTGGTGCATGGATAAAGACCCTCCACAACACATCACAAGTATCACAACAACCAATTCAAGGCTCCAACTTAACAATTCAACCAATAACTTATTTTCCCCAAGCCTCTGAAAGACATCCTTAACTACATAGCTCAAAGAACTCCCACATAGAACATTCACCACAAACATATCCATTACCAAAAACTAGCACAATAAGATAAACTATCAATAATCAACACATATCCAACACATGCAATCAATCAAATAAAACCTTATAACATAAATACTCCTTAAATAAAACACTACTTCCATTTTGACAATAACCAATATTCACCCAATTTCCACTAATCAAACACATTACTCGATATAAGCAAACAATCAAACAATACGAAGGAGGCATTACTTTCACATTTCACATTACTTTATAACTTAACCACATAATTTACTTAATTGGGTCCTTTAAACAATATTATCTTTTCTCCCACTCTCAGTTATCTAAAAATGAAACAAGTATGTTCACTCAGTTGCAAATCCTTTTTACTCAAATCAATTTAATACTCATTCCAACATTGGTTTTCCAATTAAAATACTTTAATTATATCATTTTATTTCTATGTTCAGAAACACACTCTTCCACAATTTATTAATACATATGATAATATTTATAGATATATATACACATATATATAAATGTACACATATTTATTTATCTCTCTATAAGGTCCCCAATTTATCCACAATACATAATATGCAAAGATTAATTGCAAACTAAATCTATACATTGATCAAATGTCATAAAATATCTCAATTTCTTATTTAATTCCTTAAACTTTGTCCTCCTATATAAGTTCCATACTTAGAATATCTTCCTTCATACTAATATATATGTAAATTAAAAATAGTTAATATTTTCCTTTACACTTAATTTAATTTATTCACTTAATTAACTAATTCTCTTTAAGAGTAATTACTTAAATATTTAATGTTATATAACAACAAGATATTTATTCATTTTAAATTACTCATATATCAATAAAAGAATCTATCCCTCTCATTTAATTACCCTATAAATATTCTCTTTAAAAGAGAAATTAAAAGAAAATCGTCTTTAAATTCGTTGGCTACAGTTTAGGCTAGGCCGTTATTGCTAGAATTAAGATGTACTTTTCTTAAAAAATATTCGATTTTATTTCCTAGTCCTTAGGCTTTAAAAAGAGAAACTTGTCTTTAACTAAAAGCTCATTCACAAAAAATGCAGGAAAAGAACTCCTCATGCCGAGAATGCATAGCAGCTGAAGGAGTAGCTTGTCATGCATTCAAGCTTCCTTGATAATGTTTAGAGTTAGATCAGAGACACGGAAGATACGCATTGTAATATGGTATACTGATTTGGTTTCTAACTAGAGACGTTCGCTCTTGAAAATAAGGAAATAAAGAATGGCCTCCGTACCATTTACATTGACAACTCAACGCTAGATTTAATTCAAGAACAAAAGAGAGACTGATATGACATTAACCATACTCTCACAGCTAACATTTCTTAAAAGCGAGTTCACAACTTGCTTTTCTACTGGAGAAGGTTATTAACGAAAGGAAAAACTTTTATTAGCAAGAGTACCAAAATCCAATATGATATGATGTGGCGCACATTAATTCACAAATTATGGCTTCGCTACAGACCAGAATGAGACAACGCCCATTTAAAGACAAAACATGGCTATGTTACATATAGTAGAATGGCATGAATAACATAGTCCAATATTTACTACAATCAGTTCATGGACTATGCAAGAACGACCGATGCAAGACTGGGGTTAGTGATACCGGAAGCATGGTTGGTTGGCATGATAGGACGTAACCATTCTTGAAAGACCAGGCGGGCAAGGAGGATCCCAATGCGTCATGGGTATATCTTGGGTTGCGGTCGGGTATACCTAAACTACCTATGATTACCACTGGCCAATCACTGCAATGGTTGGAAATGGGAGAGCAGCCATCAGACCGGCCGAGGGAGGCGCCCCTCCAATTGATAGGTTGAATGGGATCCTTATAAAAAGAGAAGAAAATGAACAAAATGATCACAAGGCAATAACGACCTAGCCTAAACTGTAGCCAACGAATTTCAAAATGCAAATTTAGATAATAACAGGGGTTCGAAATTAACAAGCAAATAAACACATAATCCCCAACAAAACAATTTATAAAGAGAATTCGATATCGAAGCAAAAGTAGGAGAGGGTATGTTGATAAATGATCCGGCCAAGATAAGATTATCCTCCAGACAAAGCATCAGCAGTGAATTTAGCTATCGGAAAGGACCCAAAATAAAGATTGCGAAACGGTGAAGGAACCATTACAGATAAATACACGAGCTCCCAAAGAATTACTAAGCTTAGAGAGATGAACGGCTAAGACCCTTCTGAATTTATAACTCTATCCTCAATCACCAAACCAAAAGAGCTCCGAGTCCTATAATAATATCGTAGAAACATAAATTCTTCCAAACTAAATGGTTTTATGCCATAACCAAAATAGAGTATAGATTTTAGATAGCTTCAGCATATCAAGGTGACAATACACACCTGTATAAGCTCCTGCTCCTCCTGATCAAAGATTTTCTTGCTTGCTTCCCTTGTACTCTAGTTTTGTTGTGCCCCAAAAACCCCAATCTAGCATGTGTTCGAAGACCAACCGAAAATTTAAAGGAAAAATTGCAGAACCCATAGAATGGTTCAAGTATTTGGATTATATCCCCGTATTGAAGAAATCAGTGGTTCGATAGTTAAAATCCCTATGGAACCATTGCCCAACATATCTGTACACAGACTTACTAACTTCCTCACAAAAGGAGGAAATCATTACCAAGCCTACATGCAACGCGTCTTTTTTTATGATTTTAAATGAAATATTTTATTCCATCTAGGTGCCCTCCACCGATCAGGCTAAAAGCTATTATTTAGCATGCATGAATAACGTTTTAGAAATGGAGGGGCACTACATCCAACCACTTCCATATCCATATGGGTCCTAAGATGACCCTAGCCGATTTAATGACATGCAAACAAAAAGAGGGTGAGAAAGTGACCAATTTCATAGCAAGATATCAAACACTTTATTCACAAGTAAACATTAAGATTCTTGAAACCAACCTTCAATGAATGTTTATTTCCAACTTACAAAACAAACTCCAAAGAAAACTTGAAATGTTGATATTTCCATCCTTTACACAGTTATGTACAACCCTTTGTGATTATCAAAATTTGACTTGCAGTCATGATGTGAAAAATCCCCTTAGTCATCCTGAAAAGATTGAATCTACAACTCAAAATAGTTATCAACCTTTCACGAAGCAGAACAAGGGATTTTTACAACTGAATTCCCCTCAAACAAGTCGGCAAACCAATAATCAAGTGGCTATTATAAAGACGACAAATTCTTTTAGGGATAGGGATAGAGAGTTCACTCCTTTACCTGATACCCTTCACAATATAATGTTGCAACTTATTGAAAAGAACACGCTTACCTTACCTCCTATTAGAGAGTGTGACCCTAATATACCATTTCCCAAAGACTTTTGATGAAATACTTATTGTCATTATCACCAACAAAATGGACATGGTACATAATATTGTAAGTGTCTTAAAAATCTTATGCAAGACCTTATTGATAATAATCAACTTCAAATTGGAGGTGTGAATGATCAAGGTAATAAGTCTGTAGCCCCTCCTAACCAAAATTTGAAAATCTTTACAAATCTGATGCCTAAGCACAATATTTCATTTGTCAAAGCTAGTGAAACGAAAAATGATGTAATGAATATTGACACAGATGATGAAAACATAAATGAAGAACAATTGATTCAAATGGTATAATTTATCAAAGCTATACCTCATAAGGGATCAACGAAAAAGCCTCTTGACATTGCTTTCTCACAAAACAACATACTTAAATGTGCACCTGATGGTCCTCTTTACATAGCTGGTTGAATCAATAATAAGCCCACTAATGGGATATTGATTGATCCCATCTGTGGACAAAATGTGATCACTAAAGAATTCTTATATGTGCATGAACTATATCAAGATACATATGACAAATTGAAAGCATGGATCAAGACGCATAATGGTTTCACTTATCCTACAATTGGCTTGATAGATCTCCCTTTAAAAGTTAGATCAAAAACATTAAATGTCTCATTCACCATCATCTCACAATCAAACCAATTTTGTGTGAAGTTAGGCTATCCATGACTTTGCTCCATAAATTTCATCCCTTCGGTTGTGCATAGATGTCTAAAGTTTCCATTTGAAAATAATATCTTTATTGTGCATCATAGTGGATTTAATCCTGTGTCAACTCAAGGGAATTTTTTATTAGATTTCTTTTGGCTCGAGTCTATGGAACCTATTAAGCCTCATGAGGACTTAATTTTAAAATCATATCAAAAGTTCAAGGCAAATAAAATGGCAGAATTATCCCTTCGAAACATGCCTCAACCTATCACTAAACCACCTATCCTTGATGAAGCAATGATTGAATCGAAAGCCCTTCAAAACATCCAAGAACAACCCATAGAAAAACCTCCTACAATTTCCTACAAGAGACCACGAGATAACACAAACAATCTCGTTGTCTCTCCTAGAGTTAAACAAATTTACAAAGTTAAAGAGAAAGCGATTGAACAAGCTACTGTTGTTTCTTCTATTCCTCCCAAGGAAGAGAAGAAACCTATGATTGACAAACCCACTCTTAGACAAACACAACTTGACAACAAATTAAAAAGAAATTGAAGTGCTAGAGAGCGTAGGCATAGATGACGTGCTATGGCTCGCAGGTTACAAACTTAAGAAGACAAGAACAACATAGAGAATCAAAATCCTAACTTACCTAAAACAATGCATGATGACTCTATACCTTCACCGCAACATAAACAAGAACCTTCCATGGACATTGTCATTTGACCTCCTATTGTAATTAATCTAGATGATGACATTGACACTACAAGGATTGATAAACAAGTGCATGACGAATTGAATACATTGTTTTCTTCTTCTATGAGCTTAAATGACAAATCTCTTAGAAAGAGTTTTAAACTTGGTGCTTCCCCTAGTTCAAAACTTGCTCTTGTCCCTTTGGCTAGTTGTCTGACCAAGATTGGGATGTGGATGACCTGCTCTAGGTTGACTCACATGTGCCTTACTATTATTTTGTTTTTTCATGTTTCTTTATGTGATTACATGTGTGTAATGTGATCCCCTGTGATGTTTCATTCTATGTATCTCTCTCTCTCTCTCTTTATGTGCATTCCTCTATATGTACCTACATTCTTCTCTATGTCATAAACATTGTATTGTTGTGTTTTCCTTTTGCGGATAACACAAGACATCAAGATATTTAGGTATCTTCCATGTTGACCCAAAAGCTTTTCCTTTCTCATTTTCTTTTGTCTTTTTTTTTTCCTTTTGGGGATGACGCAAGGTGCCGAGACATTTAGGTATCTTCCATGTTGACCCAAAAGATTTTCCTTTCTCATTTTCTTCTTTCTTGTGTTTTCCTTTTGGGGATGACGCAAGGCATCAAGACATTTAGGTCTCTTCCATTTTGACCTGAAAGGATTTTTTTCTTTGTTTTCGCTCTCTTCATACATCATTCTTCTAGTTCTATGAGTATTTGGGGAATGATGACAGTTTCAAAATCTAAAACAACAATGTAGCAAAGACATATTGACCCTAAATCCATAGATCCATGTATTTTTGGGGGAAACCCTTCCTATTTCATGACGCAACTTTATTTCAGAAACATATGACTTGACTTAGGGTTTTCCAAGGAAAGCTCTCATGTAGTAGGACAAAAAATTGGCTATTGTAAAGCAATTGCTCACAGTAATGGTGTAGCAACCACTTTAAAGTGGGGGCATACATCAATGAAATATTTTGGCATATTTCATGGCGTGATTTTCTTTTTTCTTGTGACGTGTCCTTTTCTTGGTGGCATAATTGGGTTTGATGTCCTCTAAGAGTGTGATATTTCTAATCATATGATCTCCCTTCATGGCACGATGCGAAATGAGAGGCATCCCATAAGTGGTGATCTAATACTCTTGATTTGTCCTCTCTTGGAGACATTAGGAACGATGTTCCCTAAGAAGGTCTTACATGAACAAAGCAAAATCCCCTTTAACAAAAACTTACAGACATGACATTCAAAAACATTTACAAAAAGCATTACGTTGTGATGCCTTATCGAAATTGTCAGGAGGATAACTTCGGTATGGTATGGGAGGCTAAATTGATTCTCTCATTTTCCACCTCATTGGGATAACTCACCTAGTGGATAGACTGAGGTTCCACTACCCCAGAGTGAGCATACATGTTGGGATAACTCACCTAGTGGATAGACTAAGGTTCCACTAGCCCAAAGTGAGCATACATGTTGGGATAACTCGCCTAGTGGACAAACTAAGGTTCCACTACCCCAAAGTGAGCTTGTTGGGATAACTCACCTAGTGAACAGATTGAGGTTCCACTACCCGAGAGTGAGTAGTGCATGTTATGAACAAACAACCCGTTTCCACATTGTGTTGGAATGATTGTACTTGATCCTTTATTTTTCTTTATTTTTCTTGGTCTTTGATAAGGTATGGCTATGTACCTTTGTTATTGCTGCAACTCAAGTGTCTTGAATGTCTACTTTAGTGTGAGTTTTTCGTGGGGGAAAACTCTCACTAAAGTGGGGGAAAAATGTAGTGTCACAAAAAGTAACCCTTTTTCACACTTAATTTGGGAATAAGTGAAATAAAATTAACCTAATAATGCCCTGATTTAGTGTTGTAATGTGTTGTACACATTCACATTGAATCTAGGGCCCCTTAAATTAATAAAATGTACTTAAATTGTACCTTATTTGGGGTGTTGTAAAGTGTTGTATTACACTTTCACACTTATCTAGGTTTCATTTTAATTAATTGTGGTTAATTGAGCTTAATTGGCCCCTTTAATTCAAATTTAAGCCTTATTAATGACACATTCCAAAGGATCTATCCCAACACCCAATAATCAAATTGCAAAACATTTAATTTGGACCCATTTTCCTTTAGTGGCGAATGGGTCCTCTCCACGTAGGACACCCCTTTCTATGCATTTTTGAGGTGGGTTTTTTTATGTTCTTTCAACCCCCCGAAGCAAGGTCCTAGAAAGGTTTGTTAGGACCCATTCGCCTTTAGTGGAAAATGGTTCCTCCTCACATAGGACACCCCTCTTTATATTTAATTTTGGTGGGATTCTAATGATTTTCAATCCTAGATCTAGTGTCAGCTTCAATTATTTGAATTTCAAGGTTAATCTCTAGATTTAATATAAATATGGGGTTAATTCACATAGTTTCACCTAGCAACTTTGAGAGAGCATCCTAATACTTTACAAGAGCATTATAGATCACTTCAAGAGAACTTTAAAGACATTCAAATGAAGATTAGTGAAGTTTATTGCATCAATTCAAGGTCATTTCATCATGTCAAAGGCATAGTACATTCAAGCATGTTGTTGAGCTAAGATTGTGGATGTAGCATTGAGGATCTATTTACAAGCATTGTTTCACATCCTATTTGAGATAAAGATCTACACTCTTCATGGCCACTTCATGTTAGTTTGCAGATTTATACTCTAAGACAACTTCCAAGGTATCAACACTTCATTGTTTCATGTTCATGCTTCAATTTCATTATTTCATCATTTGGTTTAATTAACTAAAAGGGATTTTACCGAGCCAAACCCCTATTCACTAACAATCAATATTAGAGTTACAAATCTAAATTCGAAAGAATTAGAATTTTATCCTTCATGGAAAAAAAGTTATGCGTTATACGGTGAGTGTCACTTTTTAAAAATGTTGTTTTCTGAAAAAAACTAGTTTTCGAGGGAGATGGAAAAAGAAGTACAATCTAATTCCAAATTTTTTGAAAAAAATATATTTAGAATCTATAGACAAAATGTCACAAAACTCTAGTTTGCATCATCTTCAAATTCCTCATGGTTTAGCCGCTATAGGAACCCAAAAGTGAAGATTTAGTTTTAAAAAAAAAATTTAGTGTCCAGTTTGGCCAAAAATTGTAAACCACTATTGTGGGATCACCCAATCAACAAGTTTTTCTTCTCTTGAATGCATTTTTTCAGATTTATAGGTTGAAGATCAAGTGGAGAACAAATTTGAAGCAAAATTGTCAAAGTTATCAAGTTGCAAAGTTGTCATTCATAGTGCAGAACACGGAAAGAAGGCTACAAAATTTTCTATAGGTTTTCGAGAGTTGATAACCGAGGATCTGAGAGTGCAAGAATCAAGGAATAGAACCTAGATCTCAATTTTAGAAACCCTAATAGGGACCCTGGCGAATGAGTCCTTTGTGACCTAAAAATAGGCTTCTCGCAGCAAGGTACACACCATTCTAAGCTCTCAAAACTCCCCTCATAGTTGCTATAACATAAGGAATAGTTTCTGATTGTTATTTAGGAATTTTGGCCCTCATAATTGCATGTTTCATAGTAGAAAATAGTGGTTCATCATCTTGATCAATTCATTTTGATGCAAACCTTATTTTTTCCATGAAACAAAAGGAAAGGCGACTCAACAACCCTCTTAATCCTTTGTCTGACTGTCATAGGATATTCAAAAAAATTGTGTCTATTCAATGCCCCCAATATTGTCTATCACCTACCCAAAGTATTAGCCAGCCATTTTAGAGTTGGAGTGCTTCTCATTCACAGTCCTATCCACCCTCACCTAGCCCAAGCATTACCCAACCATTTCAGAGTTGGAGTCCTCATTCGAAGTCCTATCAACCCTCGCCTACCCCAAGCATAACCCAACCAATTCAATCTTGGAGTCCTAATCGATCACATGCCGCAAACAACTCACAAGATAGCTTGGCTTTAGATTTCAATTTTCCTACTTTTTTCAATTGATTAGAATGTTATGTATCAACTTTTTTGTTGTGAAGGTTTGATGGATTCCAAACGATGTTTGAAATTTTTTGTTTTGAATGTTTGTAACTTGAAACAAGAATATGATTTGAATACAAACAACATATTCCATCATGTTATAGTCACTGTCTGTTAGAGTTACTACAATTGAAGAGACAACAAGGCATACATCTAATTAAGTTGAATGTAAATGAAGAAGGCTATAGGAAACTTATGTATCTATCTATCTTTGTAATACATATATATACATACATACATATTTATATACATATATCTATACCTATACATACATGTATACATATATATACAACTATAGGAAACATATGTATCTATACATCTAATTAAGTTGAATGAAAACAAAGAAGGCTATAGGAAACACACGTATCTATCTAACTGTGCACATATATGTATCATAATGTTGTATCATACTGTTGTTTGAAGTTATATAAAAATTTTAGTATGTTGTATTAGAAAGGATTGGAAATATTTATAGCATACCATTGTTTGAAGTTATATATAAATTTCATAATGTTGTATCAAAAAGTGAACATGGTAATATTTCTACCATAATGCTATTTGAAGTTATATATACATTTCATAATGTTATATCAGAAAGTGTTGGTAATATTTCTACCATAATGTTGTTTGAAGTTATATATACATTTCATAATGATGTATCAGAATTGTTTGAAATATTTGTACCATAGTGTTGTATGAAGTTATATATAAATTTTAATATGTTGTTTCAGAAATGGTTATAACAGAAGTAGAAGTCAGCCATTTCACAATTAGTAGTAAGGGAGAGGGGCCGATAATTACAATCACTATAATTGAAGAACAAACAAAGCATACATCTAATTAAGTTGAATGTAAATGAAGAAGGCTATAGGAAACTTATGTATATATCTATCTCTGCAATATATATATATATACACACACGTATATCCATATGTATATACATACATATATATAGATATGTATGTATGTATATATATATAATATGCATATGTATGTTGTATATTGCATATGTAAATGAAGATGGCTATAGGAAACTTACGTATATATCTATCTCTACAATATATATATGTATATATACATATCCATATGTATATACATATGTACATACATGTGCAATATGCATATGCATATTGCATATATGCAATATGCATATGCATATGTATATACATATGGATAAGTATATATATATATAATTACATGAAAACAAGTGATATACATTTATATACGTTGAAAGGAGTCTTAGGTTAATAGGAATGTGCCCTTCTTTTGTAATAAGATGAATAGTGATATACATACATATAAGTCTTATCTGTACAAGATATACATGATGTCTATGGATGAAAACATCCATGGTAGATCATGTATATCTTGAATAGATTAGACTTCTTTCAATGTATATCCCCAATTCTAACTCTTATAACCTTTAGGTGATCAAGGGTATGTTTGCAATGAAACAAAAAATGCATGTTATACTATCACATCCCCAATTCTAACTCTTACGAATAAAAGAATGATACAAACTGAAACAAAAAATTCATACATGTAGGAGTGAGTATGATTGAAGAATAAACTAAACATGCATCTAATAGAGTTGATTGCAAAGGATCAAGGGTATGTGTGCAATGAAACAAGCAATACATGTTACACTATCAACATCGCTCTACCCACCAGTGGTCCATTACCCTTAAACAAACTATACATATACATATAAATATGAATATATACATATACACATGTACATACACATACATATACATATACATATGTAAGATTATATGGTAATTAAAGAACAAACTATCCATGCATCTAATAGAGTTGATTGCAAATGATCAGGGATGTGTGTGCAATGAAACAAGCAATGCAAGGATGTTTTTGACATATCCTATGCCCACGTTATTTGTTGTGACAATATATGAATGTATTGACAATAAAAAATCTAACAAAGTGAAACAACATATTTGAACATGTCAGTGTAATTGAAGAACAAAAAAACCATATGTATGATTATTGTTAATTGTATATCTATTCAACAATTCTTTAGGGAGAATTGATATTTTGAATTCCCTTCTAATGGAAATATAGGTTGTAGTTGTCCACAATTCCCAATCAATTGTTAATTGTAACATAGATTACCATGAAAGCCCTTCAGAAAAACAAAACCCCTAAACACATATCCCCAAATCTAACTCTTACAACAAAAAGAATGATACAAATTGGAACAAAATTTTTATACATGTAAGAGTGAGTGTGATTGAAGAATAAACTAATCATGCATCTAATTGAGTTGATTGCAAATGATCAAGGGTATGTGTGCAATGAAACAAGCAATTCATGTTATACTATCACATCCCTAAACCTAACTCATACAAATAAAAGAATGATAAAAATTGATACAAAAAATTCATACATGTAAGAGTGAGTGTGATTGAAGAACAAACTAACCATGCATCTAAATGAGTTGATTGCAAATGATCAAGGGTGTGTGTGCAATGAAACAAAAAATGCATGGTATATACTATCATATCCCCAATTCTAACTCTTACAAATAAAAGAATGATACAAATTGAAACAAAAAATTCATACATGTAAGATTGAGAGTAATTGAAGAACAAACTAATAATGCATCTAATTGAGTTGATTGAAAATGATCAAGGGTATGTGTGCAATAAAACAAGAAATGCATGTTATACTATCACATCCCAAATTCTAACTCATACAAATAAAATAATGATACAAACTAAAACAACAAATTTATAATGTATGTACGAGTGAGTGTGATTGAAGAACAAACTAACCATGCATCTAATTGAGTTGATTGCAAATGATCAAGGGTGTGTGTAAAATGAAACAAAAAATGCATGGTATACTATCATATCCCCAATTCTAACTCTTACAAATAAAAGAATGATACAAATTGAAACAAAAAATTCATACATGTAAGATTGAGAGTAATTGAAGAAAAAACTAACCATGAATCTAATTGAGTTTATTGCAAATGATCAAGGGTATGTGTGTAATGAAACAAGAAATGAATGTTATACTATCACATCCCCAATTCTAACTCATACAAATAAAATAATGATACAAATTGTTCAACAACAAATTCATACATGTAAGATTGAGAGTAGTTGAAGAACAAACTAACCATGCATCTAATTGAGTTGATTGCAAATGATCAAGGGTGTGTGTGCAATGAAAAAAATGCATGATATACTATCACATCCCCAATTCTAACTCTTATAATTAAAATAATGATACAAACTGAAATAAAAAATTCATACATGTAAGAGTGAGTGTAATTGAAGAAAAAACTAACCATGCATCTAATTGAGTTGATTGCAAATGATCAAGGGTATGTGTGTAATAAAACAATAAATGCATGTTATACTATCACATCCCCAATTATAACTCATACAAATAAAAGAATGATAAAAACTGAAACAACAAATTCATACATGTGAGGGTGAGTGTAATTGAAGAACAAACTAACCATGCATATAATTGAGTTGATTGCAAATGATCAAGGGTATGTGTGCAATGAAACAAGCAATTAATGTTATACTATCACAATGTGAGACAACATGTAAAACAATTCATGTCTTGTATAAGTTTCAACATTTTGAATACATTTATACCAAAGCATTTTCAACTACAAATCTGACAAAAATCCTTATTTTATTGTCTAAAAGGATGTTTATACATTGTTCTACACTCATGGAAGCCCCAATAGTTAACATGCATTGTCTATGCTTCCAAATTTGCATACAAGTGTACAAAGGAAGTCACAACTACGACATCTCCAACTATTCCTTTATCTTCTATGGTTTGATGGATGTCCATACCCTATTCCATAGCTTTGGTTTTGGCACAAGCTGGGAGTATGCTCACAAATATTGTGGAATCTAGTGCTAAACTTGTGAAGTGCACGTGCTTGAAAGTTTTTTTTATTTTTTTCAATAGATCTTTTCATGCATAACCCACATTCATTACATTCCATGTAATGACATTTCTCAAGGTTCTTTGTGATAGTCTAACATACTCTTTCCAATCCCATATCTATGACATTTCCCCTGTAATCATGGCATTTACATGAAACCCTTCATACTAGTGACAGTTTATATTCCCTACTTTATTGATGGATGTCCATACTTATTCCAAAAAATTCATACATGCATGAGATATGTTGTGATGAAACTTATATTTTCCACATGAGGAAAGACACTTCCATTTATTCTTGTGCAAGTGAAAATTATGAGGAGGCTAAGTGAAATGGTGTAGGTCTTGTTGCAAAGTTAAAAATTTACCCTTCATCCACAACAAAAGTGATTGCAAAGCAACATAAACATCATAAACCCAAAACACAATAGATTTCTATGCCCTGATTTAATGTATTAATTATTCTTTGGTGGATGCCCATATGTTACTCTTAAATTTAAATCTCCAAAACTTCCATTTTTTCACATGTGGGTTGGAATGGTTCTTCCTATGGCAGTACCTTTTCTCGTGCAATGCTTAGTCATAGGCCTTTTGGGCTGAGTTAATAAGTGACACAATATTGCCCATAAAGATTAAGACTTCATTGACATTTCAAACATAATGCATAACCTCCATCGACACTTTGGGTGGAGTTATTAACTCATATGTTAAAGTGTCAATGAGTCTTGTTTCTTCTTGTTATCAATATTGGATGATTATTTCACAACTTGCATAACAATATAGAGGGAGTTATTATTTTTTGTGAAAATTTCAAGGAGTATTCCATTTGTCTATCAATGTCACTTGGAGAGGGATTCATAACCAACATAAAACTTAATCTTTGAGAAACTTCATCGGAGGTGTAAACAACTAATAAGATTAAGACTTTGTCGACATTTCAAACATAATGCATAACATCTATCGACACTTTGGGTGGAGTTATTAACTTATGTTAAAGTGTCAATGAGTATTAGTATCCTCTTGTTATCAACATCGGATGATGATTTCATAACTCTCATCGACAACTTAGAGGGACTTGTTACATTTTATGAAAATTCCAAGGAGTATTCCATTTGTCTTTGTCATCACCACTTGGAGAGGGATTCACAACCAACATAAGGCTTAAGCTTTGGGAAACTGATTAGGGGTGTAAACAAGCTTTACAAATTCATAAATAAAATAATTACTATTTTTGGAAACTCCCTCAACACTTTTAAGTGTCATTCACAACTTCAAATCATAACCTCCATTTCTAACTTTCTCACAACTTAGAATTTTTCACAACCTTTTAATTTCATAAAATTTGTTCATCAAGTCTACGCAATGAAAGAGAAAATAGGCATAGATTTTTAATGGATCGATATTTTGTCACAAAACCTTGCCACATCATCGATAGTGACATCACAAAACCCCCTTTTAGACTTCTTCGGCTTCCATAAAACTCTTGATTCAATTGTTTCCAAAATCGCCTAGTGAAAATTTTAAACTTTTAATATCTCATGGACCAAAAAGCATTTTGGTCTAAAAATGTGTCACATTAGTTAAAATAATACCAAGATCATTCCCATAAAAGGATTTTATACTATCTCTTACAAAGTTTGATATTTAATTATTTTCATGATTTCTTGCACTATAAAACCATTTTGAAGGGTTTCAAATGAAACAAAAGACGATTCTTCTTCAAACTATTGTATCTTTCCACATGAACCAAATAAGCTATGACACTTCAAATATACATGAAAAAAATGAAGTGTGGAAAACATGTAATACTATCATTTTGCAACTAGAATAGGCTCGAAAAAGGTATTCGATGCATGACAGTGCTTGTTGTTTCAACTCAAAAAGTTTAAATATTGTGGTGTCAAAGCGAAGCTAACAGGTTTTTATTGAATAGGTGTGGCTAATACCCCTTCAAGTATTTTTCCTCCATTTCTTCTATATTTAATGAGGTTCTCTAGTCTCATTTGAAAGTGTGTGAATTTGGAGATTTACAGTGAATTATATCACTATGAAAATGAGGTATTATTGGTGATGTGGAAGTATGTAGAGGAGTGTCCCCAAATTCGGTGTATTTTTAATAGACTATTTTTTATAAATTTTTAATAAAATAATACTTTATGGGGTGTTTTACTCGAAAGGGTTTGACCATGTATACCTTGTGTAATGTGTAAAATTTATGCTTGTATGCTTCTCATTTTATTTATAAATTTATTTATTTTTAAATGATTAGTATCCTTAATATCCTCATTTCTAACATAGTATTCAAGTAGGTTAGGCTATATGATCACTCAAGTTTTGGTTTTTATTTTCAATTTTGTCTGCTTATTTCTTGTGATGTGGCACTTCTTATATGGCAACGAAAAGTTGTTTTTTTTGGTGCATGTCAAACCTTCATTTGGTGGCAAAGATATGTGTGGTAGTTACTCAATCAAGAGAAATAATTCATCACCCATTCTAGAGGTAGTTGCTACTAGAGGGATAAACCATTTGAGACTACAAAAATAAGTTGATTCTAGAGTTAGGGAGGAGGTCGTGGTGTTTGGACTTAAAAAAGGAAACGAACTGCTGACCATGAACAGGCTGAATCTATAGTGGCATGTCTGAATAATCAAATGTGAGTGTGTTGCGGAGACAATTGGAAGGATGTTATGTTTGGCAACAACAATTGATGTGTGAAAGTATGGAACAGGTGAAAGAAAGTCAGAGGGATCAATTTTCTGAAGGATTATTGCACAAACTTTCACTAGATTTTGTGTCTCCTTTTATTTTGTCTTATCTTGGAACTAAAATTTCATGTGTAGAGGTTGCCTTGTCTAGAAGGGTAAGTGCATGGATTTGTGACACAATTTTGGCTCTTAAGATGCCGCTTTTTTTTTGAAATCAACAAAATCTAATTTGCACAAGAAAATGAAGATAGTTATGCTCAAAATTTCAAGATGTAGCAAGAACAAAAGTTGAAGTGCTCTGAGTCTAATTTATAAGCTACTATTTTTTTTTGAAATTAATGAAGATTAAGGGTCTCAAAAAGGGGGGGGGAATAGGTCTTTTTTTATCAAAAAAACCAGCATAGCGCCTAAGGGCTCCCCCCTTTTTGATTAATTTTTTTTTAGAATTAAAAAAATCCCAATAGTGAGAAATTAGCTAACACCATGTAGTTTATCCTCGTTCTTTCGAGGATAATTTTTTTAATGAATATATAATATTTTATGAATATTCAAAGTGGACACATCCTAAAAAGCTAAAATTTGAGTGTGCTCCCCCCTAAATTTTTTGAAAACTAATCAAAAATTGATTTTTTTTTTTCATCATGTGTAGAATGGAGTCTAGTTTCAAAAAATGTAATTTGCTTCACGTTTCGATGAATGAGCAAAAATTTATCCTAAAACTAGCACATGTTGGTTTTTGACCAAAAACAGAGGCATTTACAATAGAAGCCATGGATCAAAACCTTAACTAAATCAAAATGAAAAAAGAATTATATATTTAGATAGCTAAGAGAGAGGTCAATGCTATCACAGTTTTTTTTCTAAACTTGCATTGAAATACGTGCAAATGAGATAGGGAGCACAGACAAAAATATGAGGAAATTTGGAAAATCCTGTCAATTAACACATCCAAAGCAGGTCATTTTGCGAGCACCAAATTTGGTGCTCGCCAAATGGCACATCACATTTGGCGAGCGCCAAATTTGGCGTGCACCAAATGTGATGTGTCATTTGGAGAGCACCAAATTTGGCAGCTCACCAAATGACCTGCTTTGAACAAAACCTGAATTTCCCCTCTCTTTGGTCGACAATTTTGATAATGCTTAGAGTGCACAGTTTATGATCGTAGATGGATAGTTGAGGTTTTACCTTTCATACACTCTCTAACTCGTTACCCAAACTAGATAACTCTTTATCCCTCTGAAGTCTCTCTCTCTCTCTCTCAGGTCTCACTCCCTCCCACATGACCTAGATTACTCTCTTTCAGTCCAATCCCCTCTCTCAAGTCTCTTTCCCTCCCACCTAGGTACCTAAATAAATCTATCTCACTCCAACCCCCTTTCTCACTCTCCCTCTCTCTCTCTCCCACTTTGGTCTTTTTGTCTCTCATTCCATCTCACTCTCTTAGGTCATTATCTTTCTCCCTTTTTCTCTCTCTCTCTC
>VDFB02165927.1:0-25074 GCA_007258455.2 Sequoia sempervirens | reverse complement strand
CAGTTTAAGGGTTAAGGGTTAAGGGTTTGAAGTGCAAGAAATGCATAGTGTCTCTTTTTCAGTGTTGTAGTAGTCAATTGCATGAGCCCGTATTGAAGGGAATTGAATAAAAGTGTTTTGATTTGGGTAGAGGGATGTGTTAGCCAGCTTTTGGTTTTTGTGGCATTGAAATCCATCTTGTTTTGATCTCTTAGGGTGGATTTTATTTAGGTGGGTCTGGAAGTCTAAATTTCAAGTTTTGAGGTTATCAAGTGATTTAATGGCTCATTCCACCTAATGTATATATTGTAGCTTGGTGGAATGAATCCATTATGTGGGGAATATGTTATAAGATGATTCTTGGAACAAGGGAGATCGTTTTGGAGTGATGGCATGTAGCCTTGGGTGTGAAAATGTGTGATTTTGAGTAAATTTGAGTGGTTTTAGAGTGTGAATGGATGAAATCATTTGGGGCAGTCATTTGTGAGAGTTTTTTGAGCATGTATAGACATTATATGGTATTTTTGGGGTGTTGGATGTGAGAGTTAATTGTGGGAAGAGTGATTTTCAATAAGGCTCCTTGGAAAACCTAGGTTTGGTGGCTTAAGAGTGAGGTTTAGTGGATTGGTAGCTTGGTGAGTAGTTGGAGCTCTGAAAATTATAAAATATTAAGGTTGGTAACCTATTTAATGACTTTCCATGGTCTTTGACTTGATTGTAGGTGTTTGGGAAGGTGTCTCTTTGGAAAAGAGGCCTAATTGGCCTAGTTGCCCCTATAGTACAATGGGATTTTGGAGAATACATTGAAAAACCCATCTCCAGGCCTCCTGTGACCTTATGACCACTTCAAACACCCTTGTTTAAGCTTGCACATGCTTAATAATCCTTAATTTCCCCCAAAATTCACCCACTTTTAGTCTCTAAAACCTCTATTTTCCATTAAAAAATGTGCTTCTCTCAACTAGGGCTTCATGCCCAAACATACACATGACCTCCCCAGTCCTTGAAAACCTTCAAACACATCAAACCCCACCAAAAATCACTAAAACCAACTGGTTCTAGCCTTATTAAAAAAAAATTCTTCAATTTGCTACTTCAACCCATGCCTTTTAGGCCTGAATTCATGCATTATATACTTGATTGTCATTTGAATTGTCATTAACGAAATTATATATTAACTTATATGTTCATCTTATTTTACTCTTGTAGGAGTAGGTGTTGGAACACTTGAAGGAGTAGGTGTTGAAACACCCGAAGGAGATAAATAAAAAGAGATGCCTAAAGAGGTATGTGTTTATTTTATTTTATGTTTGGTAAATATGTTCCTATTACCGACAATTGTATGCTAACTTGTATCAATTTGATGTTTTTGTGTTCACCTATATAGATTGACATTGTAAAATTTGGTATGATTGGTTCTTTGAGAGGGGCATATTCTAGGACTCATGACAGTTTGAAGAGATGTATATATATGAGGTAATCAAGATTTCAATTTTAGAGTTCAATTATAATTCAATGTATATTGATTCTGATGTTAATTATTCAATTTTAAATTATATAATATAACTAATCTCAATTGTGGATTGAATTTTTCTTGTGTAGTTACCTTCAGAGCCAAAGAGTGCTTCAAAGAGGCTCCACTTTGATGATCCACCAGTAGTTTAGAATGAGATAGACATTTTGGCATGTATATTATGAATAGATATCAAGATGGTATATGCCACACTTTGTAAAACTTTGTTTGAGTTGGTGTTGATGCCATTTTTGTATATGGACATACATTTGATTATTGGATAATTTGATATATAGAAGTTGAGAATCAAAATAATTTATTTGTCATTTGCATGTTTAAACTATTCAAAAACTTAATCTTGAGCAATGGTTAAATATCAATGTACAATAGCATAAAAAATCATGGTTATATTATATAGTTGACAATAAAAAATAATGAATAATGGTTAAATTATATCATATATTGCTTAGTTATATTATGGTTAAATTATATAGTTTAAACAACTTTGAAGACAAGAACAATGGTAAAGTTTAACATTTTAACTTTAAAGTTTAAATACACAAATGTCATTGTCTCACAAAACACTAAATCAACTAAATCAAAACACCATTGGGCAGTCATGAGCAGGGTACATAAGCACTAAATCAACAATTATCTTCCAATGAAACACGCACCAACACTCCAAAACCCAAAATCCTCACTTTTGACAAGTTTCAAAGGGGGTTTATTGAAAACCTCACCTCTAAATATTTCCTCACTGTTCCAATGCCTCCAACACCTTCAAATATGTCTTCCCTTGCTTAATTAACTCTTACAAAGTGTTTCCCCAAGTGTTTTCCATCACTACCTACTCTTAACCTCCAAATTTCACTCAAAACACACATTCTTGACAACTAGGCATCATGCCCAAACCCCCAAATGGCCACCCCTGCTCTTGAAATCATGCACACATGCCCCCTACACCTAATTATGCCATTCCATAGAGTTACAGTAGAATACAATGGGTGGAAAATTCCATGCTGCCCCTATGGAAAAAGCATGAATTTAGGCCTAGGAGGCATAACTTGAAGTAGCAGATTAAAGCAATAGTTTGGAAGAAGGTTAGAACTTGGTTGTTTCAATGTTATCAAGTGGATTTTGATGTGATAGAAGGTCTGCAAAGGCATGGTAGGTCATTTGGATGTTTGGGCTTGAAGCCCTAGTTGAACAAAGAGTGAAAATGGGTGAAATTGAGAGGTTTTAAGAAGGAAATGTGTGAGAAATTTGGGGGCAGCATAATTTGAAGGTGAATTAAGTTTGTGTAGGGTGAAATAAGAGTTTTTGAAAATATTTTGAGGTTGAATGAGGTATGGAGATGGGTTTTTCAATAAACACCTGCTTATTTGGTGAAAAATGAGAGTTTCACTAAAGAGGGTCTTAGCAAGCAAGTTTTGACTCAGTGGTTGAAGAATTTTTGGTTTTGGAGGTATTTTGAGGACTTTCCAATGGTATTTTGAGTGGGCAGCAAGATTGAAGGAGAGTTCCTTTGTTAAAGTGGGCTAATTGGAGCCCCTTTTCGAGCGTTCAAGGTCAGTTTGATGGTATCGTTCCAAAGTAAGTACATGTGATTGAGTTTGGATAGTTGTGGACCTACCTTTCATTACATCACAAAGGACCTTATTCATGACCAAAAACATTAAGACACCCTAAGCACTAACTGGTGCAGGGGCACCAAGAGCATTTTATGCAAATGTTGACAATTGAGGTATTTTGGTTGTTTAGGGGTATTTGATTCTTTTTGTTCAAAAAATAAGGTCATTTAGACCATTTTATGATTTAAGGAGTCATTTTATAGGTTTTTAGGTGGTTGGAAGGTCTAAGTTGCAAAATATTGCAAAAATTGCAAAATTGTGTAAAAGTTGTCAAAATTGCAACTTATTGTCAAATGGTGGAAGTTCAAGAGTCATCTTGTTGTAGTTCATGGGGAAAGAAATTGGAATTTATTTAGTCATGTTTAGGCATGGTCCTCTTTCGCACCCAAACACGTCGAATCACTCCGAGCTACATTCAACCGGTTGAATCCCTTAAGAGTCTGAAGTGCAAAAAGGCTGAAAACTTTAGCATGACATTACTCAGACACTGTGATACTTAGAAACTTCTCGTATGATCCTATGTAATAATGTTGTGCCCCTCTACAATAACCTCTCTCGGTTTTCACTATCTCGAAGGAATTTTCCTGTGGCGGCAAGATTTCGCTTGGGGAAAAACTTGTCAAATGCAAGTAGTGCAAAGTTGCAAAGTGGTGCAACTTTCGTTATGCAACTCGCGTGACCAAAATAACTGTTCCAACACATCCGAGTGGGTACGTTTAGCCTAGGCTTGATTCTCTTTTGCACCCAAATGCGTTGAATCACTCCGAGCTAAGTTCAAGCGGTTGAATCCCTTAAGAGTCTGAAGTGCAAAATGGCTGCAAACTTCAACATGACGTTACTTGAACACCGTGATGCTTAGAAACTTCCCATCTAAGCCTATGGGATCATGTTGTGCTCCTATACAATAACCTCTCTCAGTTTTTTCTATCTCAGAGGTGTTTTCTTGTGGCGGCGAGATTTCGTTTGGGGAAAAAGTTATTAAATGCAAGTAGTGCAAAGTTGCAAAGTGGTGCAACTTTCGTTCTGAAACTCGTGTGACAAAACTAACTGTTCCAAAACATCTGAGTGGGTACGTTTACAATAGGAATGGTCCTATTTCACACCAAAACACGTCGAATCGCTCTGAGCTACATTCAACCAGCTGAATCCCTTAAGAGTCTGAAGTGCAAAATGGCTGCAAACTTCAACATGATGTTACTTAGACACCGTGATGCTTAGAAACTTATCATCTAAGCCTATGGGATCATGTTATTCCCCTCTACAATAACCTCTCTTGGTTTTCGCTATCTCGAAAGCGTTTTCCTATGGCGACGAGATTTCGCTTGGGAAAAAAGTTGTCAAATGCAAGTAGTGCGAAGTTGCAAAGTGGTGCAAATTTCATTCTGCAACTCATGTGACCAAAATAACTATTCCAACACATCCGAGTGGGTATGGTTACACTATTCATGGTCCTCTTTCGCATCCAAACGCACTGAGTCACTCCGAGCTACGTTCAACCGGCTGAATCCCTTAAGAGTTTGAAGTGCAAAATGGCTGCAAACTTCAACATGACGTTACTCAGACACTGTGACCCTTAGAAACTTCTCGTCTGATCCTATGAGATTTTGTTGTGCCCCTCTACAATAATCTCTCTCGGTTTTCCCTATCTTGGAGGCGTTTTCCTATGGCGACAAGATTTCGCTTGGGGAAAAGTTGTCAAATGCAAGTAGTGCGAAGTTGCAAAGTGGTGCAACTTTCATTCTGCAACTCGTGTGACCAAACTAACTATTCCAACATGTCCAAGTGGGTACGTTTATGCTAGACATGGTCCTCTTTTGCATCCAAACACATTGAATCGCTCTGAGCTACGTTCAACCAGTTGAATCCCTTAAGAGTCTGAAGTGCAAAATGGCTGCAAACTTTAGCATGATGTTACTTGGACAACGTGATGCTTATAAACTTCTTGTCTGAGCCTATAGGATTATGTTTTGCCCCCCTACAATAACCTCTCTCGGTTTTCGCTATCTCGGAGGTGTTTTCCTGTGGCAGTGAGATTTCGCTTGGGGAAAAAGTTGTCAAATACAAGTAATGCAAAGTTGCAAAGTGGTGCAACTTTCGTTTGCAACTCATGTGACCAAAATAACTATTCCAAAAATTTTGAGTGGGTACATTTACACTAGGCATGGTCCTCTTTCGCACCCAAACATGTTGAATCGCTCCGAGCTACGTTCAACCGGCTGAATCCCTTAAGAGTCTGAAGTGCAAAAAGACTGCAAAATTCAGCATGACGTTACTTGGACACCGTGATGCTTAAAAAATTATCATCTAATCCTACGGGATTGTGTTGTTCCCCCCTACAATAACCTCTCTTATTTTTTTCTATCTTGGAGGAATTTTCCTATGGCGGCGAGATTTCGTTTGGGGAAAAAGTTGTCAAATGCAAGTAGTGCAAAGTTGCAAAGTGGTGCAACTTTCATTCTGCAACTCGTGTGACCAAACTAACTGTTCCAACGTGTCTGAGTGGGTACGTTTATACTACATATGGTCCTCTTTCACACCCAAATGCGTCGAATCGCTCTGAGCTATGTTCAACTGGCTAAATCCCTTAAGAGTCTGAAGTGCAAAATGGTTACAAACTTCAACATGATGTTACTTGGACACTGTGATGCTTAGAAACTTCTCGTATGAGCCTATGAGATCATGTTCTACCCCTCTACAATAACCTCTCTTGGTTTTTTCTTGGAAGGAAAATAAGCATGTCTAAGTCAAGAGCAAGTCCGCCCAATCTTGGCAAGGCACAAGCAAAGTCCACCATGCCCATGGTCAAGGAAAATGTCAAGATGATGCAAAGTCCACTTGGGAAAGAAAAGCTATATCCAAACTATTGTCAAGTCCACCCTTGGCTTGAATAATGCTTGTCCAAGACAAAGGTAAAGTCTATCCAACTCAAAGCAGATATGGAAAAGACAACGTAAAGTTGGCCCAACTCAAAGCATACATGGCAAAGACAACTTAAAGTCTGCCCCAAGCTGAAAATAGATGGAAAACATATCTTGAAGTCCTCCTTAGGCCAAGATGAAAGGGGACATCCAACATGCTGAGATGGTGCCTTTTCATCTTCCAACCAATCAAATTGTTCCAAGCTAGCATGTCTAGGTTCAATGAACCTGACACTTCATAATGCAACAACTTTTTATTGTTGGTTTATATTTAGTAGAAGGAAAAGTTTCCCCAAATGTAATTTTCTCATTGGTGAAGAGGTAGTTGTGACAAACCCTAATTAGGGTTTTATTTTGTAATATTAGTCATTGATTCGAAATAAATCTTGTCTATTGAATTGTATTCGAGGAGCCTATAAATTGAGCTCACCCCTCATTTGTAAAACATGGGAGCATCCATTGCATACTACCAGTTCACTACCTTGTATATGCTTTCGCTTACTATTATGCTTTGATAGATTTTTTCCAAGCATTCATCGCTTGTCTGAAAGCACTTGTTGTACAAGATCTTAGCCATAGTAGCAAGACAGTGAATTGTTTGATAAAATGCTTTGGTAGACATGTATGCAAAATGTGGTAGCATATACAAGATAGTAAACTATTTGAAAAAATGCCTCAAATAAATGTGGTCTCATGGTGATGGAATGCCATGAAAATCCAAGTAATTTGCTTGTCATGGCATTCCATCACCATGAGACCACATTTCTTTGAGGCATTGTTTCAAATAGTTCGCTACCTTGTCTATGCTATTGCTTACTATTACGCTTTGATGGGTTTTTTCCAAGCATCCATATAGCTTGTTTGAAAGCACCTATTTTAGAATTTTAGCCATAGCAACAAGGAAATGAATTGATTGATAAAATTCTTTGGTAGACATGTATGAAAAATGTGGTAGCATAGACAAGGCAGTGAACTGTTTGAAAAAAAATCCTCAAAGAAATGTGTTCTCTTGGTGATGGAATGCCATGACAAGCACATTGAGACCGCATTTTTTTGAGGAATTTTTTTGAACAGTTCACTGCCTTGTTGGTGCAAGAGCACCAAGCCTCTTGATATGGTATTGAATGGTCATGGATGGAATTGTGGTTAAGATAGGAGAGTTTGAGTTTTTTTTGTTTCAATAAGGCCTACTTAGACCATTCTCATATTTCCAAAATGATTTGGAGTTTTCATTTGATAATTTGGCCATAACTTGTAATCATGTTAAAAGCTGTTAAGATGGTGAAATGTTGTCAAGGTAAGTAGAATAGGAAGTCATTTAAGAGGGTCTAGGGGATTAGGAAATAATAAAGAGTCAGAAGGAGGAAAATGTCAAATTTGTAAGTTGCATAAATGCAACAAATTTGAAAACCAATGGCTACCTCCTTTGAAAAGTTGTTACTTGGTAGTTATAGACATTGGGAGAAGTTGGATTTGAATGTAATCATTATAAAATCCTCAAAAATGGCTCGTGCAGGGTTGTTGAGGGAAGTTTGAATATTGTACACATTTTGTTTTCATGATATACAACATTCTCAACAACTTTTTTCCTATTTTTTTGAACTTTGAAGGCTTGGTACGGACCTGTACAGCCTGCCTTTGCTCTAAAAATTATTAGATGTTGTAGGTACGTGTGTTGGATCTCTAATGATTCAAATTTGAGGTCTTATTCATGCAAATTGAGGGAGAAATCTTTATTTTCTAGGATTGCTCATTTACCCTCTTTTGGGGGTTTTGAAAGGGAACAAAATGGGTTTCTAAGCCTTCCACCCACTATATAGTCCTATAACTTGGTGGATAGGCTTAGATATGTGAAATAAACATTATGCATCTTTGTTTGTGCAGGGAAGGCGTATTTCTTGATTTGGGTGAGTCCCTAGGGTTGTTTCCATTAGAAAATGCATGAATTTAATGGGTACAAACCTGAATCTGATCATGGGGTGTTAGTAAAATTTATCTTATGAACTTTTAAGCTTTTGGGGGTGAATTCAATGGTTTTTTACCAGGTGGAAAGTTTGGGAAGGGCCTGGAAGTGTCTTTTTCAATAAACCCTCATCAAAAGTGCACAAAACAAGAGTTTTTGGGTTTGGTGTGGAGGTGGTCGTACAAATGAAATATAATGGGGGATTTTTGGGTTTTATAACCTTCTAATTGCTTCCCTAAAGTCTTAGAGTGTTTTCACAAGTTTAAGAGGGGGGTCCTTTGTAAAATTGACCTATTTGGAGGCCTAAACCGGTGAGAAAGTCAGTTTTCTCAAATTTGTTCCAAAGGAGTCATATGGGGGGATAAGATATGTTTTGTAACTTTGTAATGGGTGTCTGAATCATCCTTTTTTTGTCAAGTGTTTTGGGAATTTGTGGAGTTAAGTGCCTAAAAATGGGTTTGCATTGCTACTAGGTTTGCAAGGGTGAAAGTTGGAAATCCTACCTCTGATTGATTTCAAACTTTGGGGGTTGTTTGGATTGGTCCAATAGACCCTTTTAATCTTGTTAGATTCCTCTTGAAGGAAATTTGACACTTTGAGTGGGTTTGGGTCTCTTGTCTCTACATCACTTGTCTATGCTATTGCTTCTTATTATGCTTTGATAGATTTTTTCCAAGCATCCATAGCTTGTTTGCAAGCGCCTATTTTAGGATTTTAGCCATAGCAACAAGGTAGTGAAATGTTTGATAAAATTATTTGGTAAACATGTACAAAAAATGTGGTAGCATAGACAAGGCAATGAATTGTTTGAAAAAATGCCTCAAAGAAACGTGGTCTCATGGTGATGGAATGGCATGAAAATACATAGCAATTTGCATGTCATGGCATTCCATCACCATGAGACCACATTTCTTTCAGGCATTTTTTTCAAGCAGTTCATTGCCTTGTCTATAGTATTGCTTGCTATTATGCTTTTGATAGATTTTTTCCAAGCATCCATAGCTTGTTCGAAAGCACTTGTTTTATGATTTTAGCCATAGCAACAAGGAAATGAACTGTTTGACAAAATACTTTGGTAGACATGTATGAAAAATGTGGTAACATAGACAAAATAGTGAACTATTTGATAAAATACGTCAAAGAAATCTGGCCTCTTAGAATGCCATGATAAGAAAATGCAATTGGCAGCCGCTCCTACTTATTAGTTATGCAATGTTAAGTAATTGCATAACTGCTTAGCTTGACTTTGTAAAAACTATATTGTAAATGAAATTTTATCATCTATCAACATCTAGTTATTAGTTATGCAGTGTGAAGTAATGCTTTGACTTTGAAAGATGTGCAATAAAATGTAATCAACGATATGAATATAAACTACAAAAAAATATTTTTTACAATTCATTAGTTAAAATCTTTATTTTATTTGCTCTCTATATCTCTATATGCTATGGAAATACCTTTCAATTTCAAAATAAATAGATTTTATCTCTTGTTCTACAATTTTTTACCTTTTTTTTAAATATGATTTTTTCCTGACTTTTTAAAAAACTCTTATACTTTTGGTTTGTCAAATTTTTCCCCAAAATATTTTTGCTGCTATGCATTGGAAGCATGAAGCATACACATGAATAAACACACTATATGTGAAGTATACATGTGAATAAGTGAAGCATACATGCGAATAAGTGAGACACAAGTAATTAAAGCATTCCAAAGGATACAAACCACTAGGAATGGAGTTTATTAACACAATACACTTTAGATGGAGCTTATTGAGCAATAGACAATAATTAATTAAGCATTAGATGTAAAAAAAATCCATGCCTACAACATTCAATCATATGATTTATACAATACACATGATAACATCATTCAAGAATGGCAGTAGCAAAATAAGATTTTTTTAATCAAAAAGTCGTAAGGTATACAATGATATATATTGATAAAAGTTATACAATATATCAAAAAAAGCCATACAGGCTTAGTACAAAGGAGCCATATTATGGACACAAAATGTTATGTATATATTGCTTGTACAAAACATATGTTCCAAAATGCCACATAGGCATACAAAAAATGACCCTAATATAGTCATTTTCCTCTAGGGGAAGGAAATAGATCTCGTGCTGCCTTCGAAATTTGGCTGGATGGAGGGACTGTTGGTTCTCTGGTCTTTTGAACATGCTCGCTAGTCCTCCTCTCTTCACTCTGGACCTTCAACTGATACAATAAAATGTAAAGATGTTAATACATAGAAATTGAATTGTGGAATGACATATAACACAATATAATCACTTACCACATATAGATAGTCATCATTCACATTTACATCATTACCATGTCCATGATCTGGAGTGACAACCACCTGTAGAAACCATCAAGATAGAAATTAAGCTACACAAAAGTATCATGAAAAATTTCTATAATATACCATAAAAGAGAAAATATAATGTCAAATCGACTAATCTGTTGCATACCTCTCTCAATGGATCAGAACTGGCTATTGCTACAACAACTTTGTGGTCCATCGTGCCACCAACATCAGCAGGGTTGTCTAATGTCAACATCTACAAATGGTAAATGAAAGAGTAAATGGTAGGGTGAACTATTAAATGTTAATGGGATGGGATTAGGAACGATTAAAGGAATAAAAAGTGAATTAGGAGAAGATAATGTGACATGATCAAGGAATACAAATACAATGTTTGTGTTTCTCATCAATTTTTTAGATTTGTATATGCAAAATTATAAAAACTAGCTAACATTGTTTTACAACACCATTATTGAATAAAGGCTACTTGAGTGTAAGGTCCTTGAGGAAATTAATTGCGAGGTGTGGAGGTTGAATATCCACCAAGAAACTATTTGAAATCCAAATCATGTTATGAGACTGTGATAGGTCGAATGTGAGCGTTAGAAAATGAGCAGCAAGTAAAAGAGTGCAAATAAACACCAAAACAACCTACACCTCAAGATTAGCCTAAGTTGGAAACAACACAAGATGAAAGCAACAAAATGGAACTCTATACCTTGCGTCGAATCGATCCTTTGGTTGGCCCTTCGATCTTTGATGTGTATGCTCCTTGGATGGCACAAGATGCAAGCTAAATGATGTTGTGAGGATGAGTGCAAGTGGATGAAATCATGAAAATGGTTAAGTGTAGGTTGAGAAACAAAATTGCAAGAGTTTGGCTAGCAAAATGATCTCCCCCAAAATGAGAGAAAAAAGGGGGTATTTATAGAATTTTTGAGAATTCCTAGGGGAAATGGAGGGTCAAGATTGAGCCACCAAATATCAAGATGTAGGGCTAAGGTAAGTTGAGAACTCACAAGCCCTCACATCTTGACATGTGGCATGTGAGATAGCCCTAAAAGGTGAAGTGGACATGAGGTGGAAGGAGAAGTACATGACATGGAGGGGGTACAAAGTACCTTGGGATTGGACAAGATCTCCTCATAAAGGAGGTCCTTGTCCCCATGTGGGAGAGAGGACAAGTGGGGAATTAAAAATTCCTCAAATATTCTCATGGGGAAGAGGGAAGGAATTTAAAATTCCTTAAATGCATTGGGGGATTAAAAGGTGAATTAAAAATTCACATGGGGAAGGGAGATGCCTTGTCAAAAAAGAAAAGCATTTAATAGGGTTGACTCAAGTAAGTGATTAGGATTGTGCAAGTACTTGATTAGATTAATTAATGAAGATTAGAAGAGGGTTAGATCCCACATGTGACTTGATGTGACAAGTCAAAGATCACATGGGGAAGAGAAAAAAGAATTTAATATTCCTTGGAAGGATAAAAAGAATTAAAAATTCCTTGAGAGGTTGATAAGGCTAGTTAGTGAAGGATTAGAGGATGGTTAGGTGGCTAAGAGAGATTAGGGGCCAACTTGCAAAAGTTGGAGGATGTGACATCCTAATCAAGGATTAGGCATGTGCACACCTTAATGATGAGATTAGAAGGAGGATTAGGATAAGATAAAAATGATGGAGGATGTGACATGAAGGGAATTAAATAAATGGAATATTTATTTAATTCAATTGATGGAAGGAGGATTAAAGAGATAAGGTATTATTGATTAAATACATTAGGGATTTGGCATAATTAAAGCTATTAATTAAATAATAGTAGTATTACTTAATTAACAAAAAAAAGACGAAAGGGGATGAATTTGGATAAATTAAGTGTCCAAATTTAGATGTCCACAGAGACAAACATTCAAATATAAAATTCAACTATTCAAATGCAATAATAATATCTTTAATACTAGTTGCATACCTGTGGACTCAACATCAAGAATGAATAAGGGTCTGTAGGAATGGGACACGTCTCATGAACACTCTGACCTTGAAATTTCATCAAATTGAAATTCTACTAATTTACTTATTCTTGAATTTCAAAATATAATTTAATAAACAACATTAAATGAACTTGCTGAATTTTACCTGATTGTCAATGCCGAATGTATCATTCAACAAATCATCTGTGAAAGCCATCGCCTTTGCAACTGATGTAGGTTGTGTAGCTACATCCTGAGCACTCTGATAATTGTACGTGCAAACTGCACCACAAGCACCACAATGGTGGGGTGGAGCTCGGAGCCTACAGGTCTCCTACACACCAGGCTCTACTAGAGGCCTCACACACTGTAAAATGGTCTAGGTGAGTGATCCAATTGACTCTAGCATGTCCACCTCTACACTATCCTTAACAATGGAAGGAATGGCGACATGCTCCACCATGGGTTTGGCCAAGGGTTTCAGTGCCAACTGTGGATTATGTCGCGCAACAAGTCTATCATGTGTGGAGCCCCCACCTCTACTCTGAAAGTCTAAGATGTCAAAATAATTTGGCATCTTATTGAGGATAAACTCATAATAGAGTTTCCTCAAAAAGTATTGTGGTACCTCATGGTTATTGCATGGAGGTTGGTCAAATACCATCCACCACCGTTCCCAAAATTTATTTTTAATTAACTCATGGTGGCACCAATGGATGGGGAACTTCCTGCGTGTATGAGACAAAGGTGCGTTGGTTTTTGGGTCTGTAAATAGGGCACACAAGTCGGCTTTGCTAAAATTTTTTTTTTTAACATCTACATATGAGAAACCTCTAGCATAATATTGTCTCATCTCATGCGTCTTATTTGACCAAAAAATTATTTTCTCGCTCATTTCTCCTACATGAGATACAATTGACTTCAATGATTCAACAATCCCTCTCCTATAAGGGTGGGTGTCGACATGCTCGGTTAATCTTCCAATTAATTGTTCAATGTCTCTTTTATTGTTTTCAATTTGATTTAGAATATTTTCTTGTGTTCCTTAAGGATGCCTATGAATTGATGGAGGGGTTTCAGGTTGTTCTTGAATAGGAAGCTCTTCCTGAGGGGGTGACTGTGAATTCTCAAAGTTTCAAGGTGGAGATTCATTCCCTGATAATTAGAATAAAATTTTATTATAAAAACCTATTTCAATCTGCATTCTAAATCAAATTCAAAATAAATAGAATAAAAATGCACACCTCTTCACAATCTTCCACATCTCTAATGAGTTGGTGACATCCTTGTGAAAGATAGCAAGCTAACGATGCAAATAATGGATGATATTTGGCAAGTGCGAGTTGCAGACCTCAAATCCTCCAAGCCAAGCTACGGGTTGAAGAGAAATGAGGGTTTGAAATGCATTTTTTTCTTTTATTTAGCTTTTCAATTTGGTGCATGCCAAATGGCCAATTTTTCCCTTTTTTTGTGATTTTTTACAATTTGACACCTAAATTGTGTCACACATTGGTCCACTTACCCAGAATCATCCTCAAATATTGGAGTGTGGTCTGTAGACATGGAAATTGATTCTTTGTGAATCCTTATTTGTTTACATCAATAGAAAATACAACGAAGTTATGTTTTATTGCATTGGTGTTGTGTATTCTTGACATTTGTTAGTTTTATATTGAATGTGTGAAGAGAGTTGAGTGGTTCTTGTCACCTGGTTGTGGATCGCTTCTTGCTACATGGAAATGCTAAAACATGATTTATTTCATTAATGTTGATTATCCATTGAATGTTAATATGCTTTAAGAAGAGTGAGTTTTTTAATCTTGCAGATTGTGAAGAGTGAGTTTGTTAATTTGTGAATTGTGTTGTCGCCTTGGTGTATAGTTTACATAATTAATCAAACCAATTTCTTGGTATTGGTTGTTGTGATCAGTCACATGTTCTTGTAAGTTGTTTTGGATCAAACCGATTACTATCATTTTGGTATTAGAGTGAGAAAGATTTGGGAGAGCTCTAAAATTTTTGAGAAGAAGTTGAGAGTATCAAAAGGTGAGACGAAGAAGTTAGTTATGCCCATCAATTCTTGGAAAAATATGTGTTACAAAATGATAGGTTGATGAAAGGAACCTGGGTGCCAAAAGAGTAGGTAGAGGAAAAGAAAAGGGAATCTCTAGGTGAGGTATCAGGCAAACAAAAGAGGAAAAGTTAGAAGATTTAATAGTATACTAAGGAAAGCATTAAGAAGAAAGACAATATGAAGAAACAAGATTTAGAGTTTGAAAGAGAAATGGCAGAGTTGTGAAGAGACTTAGAGAGATGTAAGTTATTGGTAAAGCAATGGCTTGAAGAAAGAAGCCAAAAGAATTCTTGGTGGTGGCCAATGAGAGAGAAAGTGAAGTGGCTAGTGAAGATGATTATGGAGAAAAGAAGAAGACAAGGTGATGCAGCCTTGAAAAGAGAGAATAAAACAAATTGGGATGACAAGGAGTTGCCAAGTGAGCAACATGTATGGGAAGTGATCAAAGAAGTTCTCATTGTAGAGGAATTGAAGAAAGATAGAAAAGAATGGGAAAGAGAAGAAGTGCATAAAGCAACACTTGAAGAAGGAAGTAGTAAAGAGGAGGGGAAAGTGTCCATAAAGGAGGCACTTAAGGAGATATCTTAGTCTCTTGATTTATTTTCTAATGATATGTTTGAGAATGTGAATGTAGGTAAGAAGAAGGTTGGGAATAAGACCTTGAAGATGATAAGAGTAGTGGAAAGAAGAGTTCCCATCTAGATAAAAATAAAGATGAGGAAGAAAGGAAACAAGTTGTAGCAGTATGCCAGGTAGATCAAAGGAAAAAGAAGGAGAATGAGGTAGCAACTAGGAAGAAGCTGGAGGAGAGTACATACGATGTGGAAGGTAAACAAGTTGATTTCGATGTTGATCCTTTTGAATTTTGGAATGAATTTGTTGAAGGAAAGAATTTTAAAGAAGAAAATGATAAGGATATGGAACTAAATAGTGATAATGAGATTTTGGAATGTGAGATGGAGTTGTGGAGGCTTGTGGATGAAATGAGAAGGGATAGATACAATAATAAAAAGTAAAGCAAAAGGAGGAAAATTGGAAAGCATAGAACAAATAAATATGAGTTTGGAATGGATCCGAAGAATGAGTTGGATAAGAGAAATGGGAGGAAAGAGTGGACAACAAAAGAATGGTATGATGAAGAAGGAAAAGAAAATTCATAAAATTTAGAAGCAAATATTATTGCAACAGATATTATAAAAGGGGAAGGCAAACCGATTCATGAGGGGAACATGATCGAGGTGGAATTAAAAAGAGGAGCAAAAATGAATGATAGTGCAAATGATTTGTGGGAATGATTTTCTAAGATAGAACAAGAGTGGAGAGCAAAGATTGTTGATGCAGATAAGACTACAAGTAGGACAACGAAGGAGATAGAATGAAAGGTTGTAGTTGTGAAAAAAAATGTTGGAGTAGCGATTAACATAGAGGTAAATATGGATGTCTTCCATAAGAATGTTGTTGTGTATTTATTTTCTATGTTGGATGATAAGGAGTTTGGGCAAGAATATGGAATAGTGTGTGCAGATTTTAGTAACGACATTTGGGGTTATGTTGAGAATGGAGGAATCATATATGATTTTTTGTTGCATAGTTTATTTATCAAAAAATCATCATATGAATTGGTGAATGCAAACTTCCATACGGCTATGAATGGCATTGGTGAAGTGGGAAAACATATGGGAAAGGTGCACATATTTGAAAAAGTAAATATGGAGGTCTTTGGACATATTGATTTGTGTGTGATTGTGTGGCCAAGTGAATTTTGGAAAAGAAATCTGAGAAGTAAAGAGTTGAGGAAAGATCTACAATGTTGGCAAAATGTGATAATTGTTCTAGCACGATTGTGGAAAAGGCGGAAGAAAAGGTTAGGGGTGGATAAGTTTTGATTATTTACCTCATGTGTAGGAGCACATGCTTCTTTTTGTCCCCTAGGGAGCCTGATGCAGAGGCATCGTTGCATCACTCAAGTTTTGGTTTTTATTTTCAATTGTCTACTTATTTCTTGTGACGTGGCACTTTTTATATGGCAGCGAATCGTTGTTCTATTTTGGTGCATGTCAAACCTTCATTTGGTGGTGAAGATATGCATGGTAGTTACTCGATCAAGAGAAAGGATTCATCTCCCATTCTGGAGGTAGTTGTTGCTAGAGGGATAAACCATTTGAGACTGCAAAAACAAGCCTATTCTGGAGTTAGGGAGGAGCTCATGGTGTCTAGCCTTAGAAAAGGAAACAAACTGCTGACCATTAACAGACTAAATCTGTAGTGGAATGTCTGAATAATCAAATGTGAGTGTGTTGTAGAGGCGGCTGGAAGGATGTTATGTTTGGAAACAAGAATCGATGTGTGTAGGTATGGAATAGGTGAAAGAAAGTCAGAGGGATTGATTTGTTGAAGGAGTATTACACAGAATTTCACTAGATTGTGTGTCTCCTTTTATTTTTCTTATCTTGGAACTAAAATTGCATGTGTAGAGGTCGTCTTGTCTAGAATTAGCCTTAGATATTGGAGTATGGGTTACAAGTAGAAAGGGGAATCGATTCTTTGTGAATCCTTGTCTATTTACATCAATAGAAAATACATTGAAGTTATATTTTCTACATTGAAGTTATATTTTCTTGCATTTGTGTTGTGTATTCCTAACATTTATTAGTTTTATATTGAATGCGTGAAGAGAGTTGAGTGGTTCTTGTCGCCTAGTTGTGGATCACTTCTTGCTAACAGGGAAATGTTAAAATATGTTTTCTTTCAATAATGTTGATTACTCATTGAATGTTGATACACTTTAAGAAAAGTGAGTTTGTTAATCTTGTAGATTATGAAGAGTGAGTTTGTTAATTTGTGGGTTGTGTTGTTGCCCTCCAGTGTATAGTTTGCATAATCGATCAAACCAATTTCTTGGTATTGGTTGTTGTGATCAGTCACATGTTCTTATAGATTTTTTTTTATCAAATTGGTTGCTATCACTATACTAATCATTTTTATAAGTTATACTAGAATTTATTTAGAACTTGATGAGAAACCTCTCTATGCTTAATCAACATTTGTGCAAAGTCATTTTGAAATATATCTATTGTGTCTTTTCTATTAATTTTAAAAACTCATTATTTCATTTTCTCTTTTTAAGTTGTTAATGGTTTACATTGATTTATAATCCTACCAAGTAGTTCATTTTTTCTTGGGTAAAACCACATGCATGACTAGATATTTTTTGAGCCTGTTTAGGTTGTACCAATCACTTTTATACATTGGGATGCTAGTAGCTATAATCATGAAATTTGGCTTTACAAGTTTGCCTATTGCATTTGCTTGAAAATTTTTAATATATTTTTTATCAAGTATTTGAGATGCTTGCACTATACTCTAGAAAAACTAGCATTATATTTTGGCATTAGAGCCAATTGTGTGACTTGTGATAATGACAAATAATATTTTCCTATTTTATGTAATCATGTCTTGCAAGTAATATTTGAGAAATATGATTAAGAAATCATTTTTTATTTGTATTTACATTATAAGATTTAACCTATTTGAAACATCTTTTACATTTGTATACAAAAAAAATGATACAAGAGAAAATAAAATGTTACTAGATGCCCGTGCTTCTTTCATGAAAAATTTCGGCCTTGAAATATAACTATATTTACAAGTGAATGACTAGAACAAAAATTACCAAAACCACACAAATAAATACATCATTTGCATATAGTAGATAAAAAGATATCTCAAATTTCTCTACATGAAAAAATATCATGCTTTTTGTTCTTAGATAATGAATTTAAATATAAATGTAAGTCACTTTTTTTTTTTTCTCTTTATGCACCCTCACATGCCTATGCTACATAAAAGAGTGCCTCTTTATGAATATATATATGACTTTTGAAAATAAAACAACTCATGTCAATGTAATTTAACATTTAGAATACAACATTTAAGCAAACTGTAAGGCCACTTGGCCAATTTTCCATGATACATGTAGGTATTTTCTAACATGTGGTAACAATGCATCTCATGGAAGAAAAATGAATATGGTTTATAGTAGAATTACTTGTTAATTAGTATTAGGTGTGGTCTTGCATTACATTGCCAGGATAAAAAAAACAAGTGAAAGTAATTTAAAACTATTAGTCAAGAATCCATATATTACCATGTTTTCAAGAGGACATATATAAAGATTGGTTAGTTTCATGTAATGAGTAAATTATTATGTACTATTCTAGGATAATTATTTTTGCCATATGACTAAGAGGACAATCAATAGTTTAATGAAATTGGAAAGGAAACTTTAGGAGGTAAGGCTAATAGAGAAAGGAGTAGGGAAATAATTGTTAAATTGTAGAGGAAGAGGTTAGAAGAGGAAATTGGTTTGATTTTTTACGTTTAAGTGTAAGGCCTCGCTCTTTTTTCCAATATCTAAAGATATTTTATTTGTATCATGGGTATATTTCTTAAATGATAATAGGTCGAGTTGAAGCGTTACTTTAGAATTTGTCGAATTTACAATAAACACTCTAAAAATTTATATATGTGACTAGTTTCATGTGTCATCCTCAAGTATACATTAGAATTAATTGAAAATAATGAGTGGTTTTGAAGTATAATCCATGGATATATATGGTGCTAATTAATGTTTTCTTGGTTAACAAGTTGATCTACCTAGTTATCGATATTGCATACAAAAGTGCCAAATTGTTATTCTTGTTGAACTAATTAGTGTTACATGTAAAATAAATTAACAAGTTATTATTCCTTAAAATCTACTAATTGATTTGATATTCATTGGAGATAAATAAATTATTTACTCAAATCCTTGAGTTATGTATAGTTTATTTTACGATGTGATTAGATATTATTTGGATACATAATTTACTATAATAAATAGGTTTAATTAACATTTTTATTGGTGATCACACTCACAAAGATGACCTCAACACTCATAGAAGTGAGCCATCATAATATAAAGTTAATTTCTCAAATCAATAACAATTATTTCGTAAGTAGTTAAGTTTCAATATTATATAATCAATAGATTTTTGACTTTGTATAATAAAATCCTTATCAAATTTAAAACTAAATCCTTGATATTCTATCTATTTAATATTTGCATTAATAATAACATTCATTTTAATTATCTAGCATCAATTCCAAACTCATGGTTTTAGATTAAATTTATTTATCCTTGGATATTTTACTTATGTTATCCTAAGCACACATAATGTCAAGATCCCACTATATTCTATTTGGTGTAACACACAATAATCGTTCATTCATGAAACATAGAATCAACACACTTGCTAGCGACTAAATATTTTACAAGTAGAGAATCTAAAGACCTTTAATTTCAAGATTGAACACTATCAACTAACCATCAAATTCAACAAACCTTTGAGTGGATATATCTTATCTATTAGATAAAGATCTAAATCTAAATAAGTGAATACTACTAATATGGTTCCACATGAGTGAGGTGAACACTAGCAATGTGTAGATTAAATATTTGTATAATGATCTCCCATAATATTTGTATAATGATCTCCCATAGCCCTATTCAAAATGGCACTGTCTATCCAACATATAGAATGCACCCTTGGATGCCAGGCTGTCAGTCAGAATAACAATTTTTTCAGACATTTGTTGTGTGCCTCACATGATTTTTTTCCGTTGTTGCAATACCATTATTTATTTTCAAAAAGCAGTTCAAGATTTCATTTCCATATTAAAATGGAAAATAATATATTAAAAATTAATATAATATTAAAATGGAGAATAATATAATAGTAGCAATTCTAATAATCAATAAAAATGTTAAATTTAAATGTTAATCAGGTTTTAAAAATATAATTGAATAATAATGTATTTATTGATTTGTCAATATAAATTAAATAAAACAATTATGTTTAAAAAATTATTAGATAAAGATATTAAGTGAAAGTAAAAAATAATTACGGTAGAATTCACATATATATTTAAAAATATATAAAATAAATTTTCAAATAAATAGAATAAAATAACTTTAAACATGTAAAAATAAAATAATTATTTAATAAATAAAAATGTTACTTTAGATAAAAATAAAGTCAAGAATACATATAAAATAAAATTAGAATAAATTTTAAGTAAAGAAAATAAGACAACATTTATTAGCGGATAGGCTATTATAGGTGGGAAATCCCACCGGATTCGTCTGCTGTTGGATGTCGGATTGTAGTTTTCTGCGCGGTTTGGTATTAAGTACTCCACGAACGTGGCGCCGAACTTTTGGGCACTAGCTATCCAGCCCCGAGGGAATGCAGGGGCATGGATGCCTCTCCATCATGCATCATCTTGGGTGCATTTAATCAAAGCGTCCCCTTCGGTCAATGTCGTGGTCACGGAGTTAGATGTATTTGTTTAATATATTTAAATATATATTATAAACTAAATCGAACGTGCACCCGTGACATTTTATTTTTTATTTTAAACAAATACATCTAAACTCCGGCATGACACGAAGCGTTTGATTAAATGCACAAGATGATGCATGATGGAGAGGCATCCATGCCCCGGTGCATTCCTGGGGCTGGATAGCCAGTGCCGAACTTTTGACCGTTCCACCAAGTCTGGAGGCGTGGAAAATCTGGCAAGATGTTCTTTTTACGGGAAATGGAAGGACAGGAAGGTCTGAACCAAGGAAAATATGTGTCGCACTCGTCCTCTACGGTTAATTTGCAGAATTTGTGGAGCCATTTGCAAATCTACATTGGCCTCTTGGAGATTCAAATTGCAGGTCTTAATACTAGAAATTTATTGATAAAAAGATTGGAGGTCGACATGATGCATTTTGGGAAGGACGAATTGCTAAATAGGAATTCATTTTCAGAAATGATTCATGACTCAGAAATAAACTCATGGTGGTTGCAGGGGACTTTGATTTCCGTTATGAACTGAAGTGCTCCAACTTGGAAGCTAAGGCGACAATATTAAGAGGTCTTGGGAGAAGTTTGGGGTAGTATTTAATTTATTCTGAAGGTTTTCATCTCAGAACTGGGTGGCTATTTGGCAAGGACGATTTCATCATCAAAAGTCTCCATTTTGAATGCTATAGTTACTAGCACATCTTAGTTATATCAGCAACTTCTCCAAGTTTTCCTATCATAGTATTTGTATGGATACATTGCATTGTCATAGTTTAGAAGGCATTATTTTAGGCATGGCTGTAGCTGCATATTTTATGGTTGTTAACTTGTAAGCCAAGAGTCTTGGCCTTTTATTTGCAATCAATATATTTCCTTTGAAGTATCATCTAGGAGCATTGGTGTAACCATCTTTGTATTCAGATTGGAAGATATTTGTTGAATAGAGGCATCATTGTTGGTTGCATACAAATTGTATGATGAAATGTTTCAATGTTGTAGCTGCTCATTTAAATAGTTTATGTTGAAACTATAGCTTGGAAGATAAATCTTCCAGCCTGGAACCGTGTCACCCAGGCTGGATAGATTAGATAAGATTTCCTAATTTTTATCCTTGTTATTTGTTACGCACTTTCCAGTTTGGTAATTCTTTTTTAGAAACAACTTTGTCTTCTTTCTAAGATTAATCTCTGCTTTGCTTCACCGTTGGTGAATAAGAGATTATAAAAAGGATAGATGTGTGCATTGTAGATATACAGATTGAAGGTTATTTGCAGGATAAGACACATGATCAAAGAGAGGTTGCAGTGAATAGAAGAAGGAGTTGAATATTATCCAAGTTTGTAGTTTCGTTGTGGATGCCAACTTCTGGCAGTTATTGTAAATTTCTTCTTTTCTGCTTTAATAAAATCTCTCTTTGAATGTTGGTTTTTCCCCAGAGTTAGGGGTTTTCTAGGGTAAATCATTGTGTCAAAGTGTGATTGGTTTTCTCTGCATTCAGTATTTTAGTGAATGGTGTTGTGCATGCTTTAGTTCATTGTTTCAGTCATTTGATTTCTATTATTCGAATTTCTGAGAATAAACAATAGTCAATTTATTGCTGGGTTTCACAACGCCAATAAGGGAGACATATTTTTCACATGGTATCAGAGCTAATACTCTGAAAGAGAAAACTAGGGTTTAATCACACCACTGCAAGTTTCGATTTTCTTTTTATGTTCAGGGGTTTCAGCAATGGCAGCAGCCGGATTAAGAGATTCAAACAGACTTGAGGGGGCTTCAAACTTTGGCGTGTGGAAAGCAAGAATTCTTCTGTTACTGGAGGAGAATGGTCTGAAGGAATATGCAACCACTACCGTTTCTGTTCCAACAGATGCTACGCTACTGGCGACCTACCGGAAAGAAGATGCCAAAGCTAGACGCATCGTTATGGATGGGGTCAAGGATCACCTTGTTCCTCATATTGCAGATTTAGACACCTGCAAAAAGATGTATGATGCCATACTCAACCTATACCAGAGTTCAAATTTGAACAGGCAGCTGATTCTCAGGGATAAGCTGAGAAACACCAGAATGAAGAAAGGGGAGAGCGTTGTGGACTACCTTACCAGGATCAGAACAGTAAAAGATGAGCTAGTAACTGCCGGGGTAGCAATACTAGATGATGAGGTTGTCAGGATTGCATTGGCAGGATTCACAAAAGATTGGGACATCTTTGTCAAAGTTGTATCCAGACGGCAAGATATTCCTAATTGGGATCGTTTGTGGACTGATTTCACTTAGGAAGAATTTCGAATGAGTTATGTTAATGGAGGCAGCAACAGTGGTCGTAAGGGTGAGGTGGAAGAGAATGTTGCTCTTGCCAGCAAAGGCAAAGCTAAGAAAGGCTCAAGCAGTGAGTCTACCTCAAAAGGAGACAAGAAGAAAAAGAAAGACCTGAGTAAAATTAAATGTTATGGTTGTGATCAGCTAGGACATTATGTCAGTCAATGTCTGAATTGGAAGAAAGGAGACAATAAGAAGAAGCAGACAACAACTTAAGTGGATGTTGATGAGCTATCCTCTAGACTAGAATATGAGTTCGCTCTTCTAAACTGCTTATCTAGCTCGAGCACTACAGGGGTATGGTATATTGACAGTGGTGCGTCATGCCATATGACGAGAGTTAGAGAAAACTTCTCCAACTACAAAGCAGAAGAAATAGGCTTCCAGATAAAAATGGGAAACAAGTCCACATGCACTCCAGTTGGGAGAGGGACTGTTTCATTTCAGAGGGAGTCAAGCAATGATATTAAGATCACATATGTATTGCATGTGCCGGGGATGTACATGAATCTGATTTCAGTATCTACCCTTGAAGACAAAGGGTACAACGTACTCTTTCAAGGATAGAAGGTGTATTTAAAACACAAGGACTGGAAGAAGGCAAAGCAGATTGGAGTTAGAAGTGACAATTTATACATATTGCAGTTTGAAACTCCAAAGGCACTAGTGAGCAGTAATAGCAGTAGGGAAATAGGAGAGCTATGGCATAGACGGATGGGACATATACACCATTGGGCATTGAAATTGCTTAGAGAAATCGTGATAGGAATTCCAAAGTTGAGTGCAGAGCACGGTGATGCATGTAAAGGGTGTGCACTCAAGAAATTTTCAAAGCTAGCCTTCCCTAGAAGTGACAGTAGAAGTACAGGTGTTCTTGACTTGATACATTCTGATATTTGTGGTCCCATGTCTACTCAGTCTTTGAGAGGTTATGAGTATTACGTAACCTTCATTGATGATTTCTCCAAGAAGACCTAGATATATTTCTTGAAGGCCAAAGATGAGGTCTTCAGTCGCTTCCAAGAATTCAAAGCTCTTGTGGAGAATATGACAGGCAGGAAGATCAAGGTTCTTCGGATAGACAACGGGGGTGAGTATAAAAGCAAAGTCTTCCAGGAGTTCTGTACCAAAGAAGGAATCAAGAGAGAGTGGACTGTTCCCTACAACCCACAACAAAACGGGGTTGCTGAGCGTAAGAACAGGGCAATTGTTGAAGCAACCAGGGCCATGTTGTTTGATCAGGATCTGCCTAAGTATCTTTGGGCAGAGGCTTGCAGCACAACAGTCTATATTCAGAATAGAGTACCTCATAAGATTTTGGGAAAAATGACACCAGAAGAAGGCTTTACAGGGAAGAAGCCCGAGGTCGGGCATTTTAGGATCTTTGGCAGTATAGCATATTGTCACGTACCATCAGAAAAAAGAACCAAGTTAGATTCAACTGTAGAGAAAGGTTTCTTTGTTGGATACAATGAAACCTCCAAGGCATACATGATCTTTATTCCAGGGACGAGGAGGATCATAGTGAGACGTGATGTGAAGTTTCTGGAGGAGAAAGCCTTCAGAAAATCTCAGGATTTGCCAGCAGTTGAACAGAGTCAGTAGATTGAAGCTCCAAAAGTGGATCAAAAGTCTCAGGTACAGGGCACTGTGACAGGAACAAATACATATACAGGTACCTTGGGTGAGTTGAGTCCATAGGATCAGGAGCAGCAGAATAAGGAACAACAAGCTCCATCTATTGGTGTATCTCCTACTAGCGGGAGAAGAATTAGTCGAGTGGAAACTCAGATTGCGCAAGATGCTCAGGAGTTTATGGGAGCTCCTAGAATGAGTGGCAGGGAGAGGAGACCACCAGCTAAATATTCAGATTATGTGGCATTAATAAGCGAGCTCATTGACAGTGAGCCTTCCAGTTATCAGGATGCTGCACAGCAGCAAGTTTGGCAGGATGCTATGGTGGAGGAATACAACTCCATCATGAAGAATGATGTCTGGGAG
>VDFB02165926.1:0-28612 GCA_007258455.2 Sequoia sempervirens | reverse complement strand
ATTTCATCGACGAAATTTTACTTTGCCTAAAAGACCGACACCTTCTTATTCACCGGGAGAGGAAGCTCCTTTATAGCCTTTACTCGTTCTGGGTCAATTGAAATAACTTCCTTCGACACAACATGTCCTAACAGCTTACCCTGAGGTACTCCGAACACACATTTCCTCGGGTTTAAGGAAATCCCGAACTCTTGGCACTTTTGAAACACCAACTCCAAATGATCGAAATGATCATCTTTAGATTTCGAGAACACAGTAAGATCATCCAAATAGATTAGGATAATCTTATTGACCAGCTCACTAAATGCGACGTCCATAGCTCTCTGGAAGGTTGCCCCTGCATTAGATAAACCAAAAGGCATTTTAGCATATGCAAACGTCCCCCACTTGGTGGTGAACGTAGTCTTGTGCTGATCTTCCTCTCTTACTCGAATCTGGTTATAGCCAGAGAAGCCATCCAGTAGAGAGAACATTTCCGATCCCGCGACAGTTTGGAGGATTGACTCCATAGAAGGCAAGGGATAGTGGTCCTTCAGAGATGCTTTATTTAGGTCTCAGAAATCTACGCATAAGCGGATATCACCATTCTTCTTTCGGACTGGTACCAGATTTGATACCCAAGTACTATGTTTAATTGGGAAGACAATACACGACTCAATGAGCTTGGTTAGCTCTTTGTGTCAAGTCTCAAACTTTTAGGGTTGGACCTACCGCTTTTGTCTGGATTATTTCGCACCTTCGCTAGCTAATAGTATGTTGAAGATACTCAGGGATTCATGGCCCTCTCGCATCATCGAGGTCCTCGTGCCACTAACTCCATATTTCACGTAAAATTGATGTTTTCTCTCTATCTTGTCAGGGATTATCTTTTCCTCAATCCGGTTCCCCGCTTATCTGGAACCCAAAGATTTTCATAATCACCCTTTTCCGCCACGAACTTCCGTTTATCATTTCGGGCCTCACTACAATCGAAGAAATTTTCGAGAGTAACCAATCCTTTCAGAAGCTTATTTGACTTCAGCTGCATAATTTGTCCCTCGTAGGCCTCAGCGATCTTTGGTTGGAGTTGATCGGCAAATTCCCCTGAGTTTTGAATAAACGAGGCGATGTGTTCATCGCTCTCAAAGACTTGCCAACTTTGGTCATTATCGGGTATTGCTGGTCTAACCAGCACTCGTACTGAATATTTGTTCCGAAGCAAGTCGGAGACAGGATCAAACTGAGCTCCGATTACTGCCATGCGGTCTGCATCGCCATTCTGAGCTCGGGGAATGGTCAGGATGTTGAAAGCTTCAAAACTTTCTATAAGGTCCCAGATTCGATGCCGATAGGATCTCATGCGGATATTCTTTGCTGCTGAGACTCCTCGGACCTGATTAACTACCAGTTCTGAATCTCTGAACACAATCAATTGCTTGACACCCATTCGTTCCGCTAGGCTGAGGCCTTGGACTAATCCCTCATATTCAGCCTCGTTATTTGAACAGGCGAATTGGAATTGGAAAGACCTCAACAACTTTTCATTCTGTGGGGATATTAGGCATATCCCTGCTCCAGCTCCAACTTTACTCCTTGCTCCATCAAAATACAATGTCCACAGCTCACTTGTTTGGTCATTGTCGGGTTCTTTGACGACCTTCGGAAGAACTTGGTCTTCGTCATAGATCACATATGTGCCTAATCCGGTAGCATGATAATTTCCGAAGGGATCATTGTTTATATGTTCACTCAACAGAGCATCTTCGTTATCACTTCGGTCTCCGTTGACCTTCTCCTCCTCTAGCAGTTCGACATTGTACATGTCTTGCTTGGTGATGGAGGTATGTGCGGCTTCAAAGTTAATCAGGGCCTCATTCGCCACATGTTCATAATGTAGAGCCTCCGATTCTATCTTCATCTTCGCGCCATGCTTGGTTCTAAGTATTAGATGTGACCAATCTAAAGACAAATAGCCGCCCACCTTTGAAGTAAACTCTCGAGAAAGGCAAAGACCAAACATTGGCGGAACATCTATGATCACTGTATCTTGCGGGACCGTGATACTCGGGCAGGCAAATAGAGTCAACGGAAGTGCTTTGATGACACCCACAGTATCAACCTTATTTCCATCTAGCTGCATCACCCCTTTCTTCATAGGTTCGTAGCTGAGTCCCAAGGCTTCGGCTATTAGTTTTGGCATAACCGTGGTACTAGCGCCAGAATCAATCATAGCGTTGTGTAATAGTTTCTCCCCTATAATGAGAGTCAAGAAGGGTTGAGGTTTTGGCCTACCTCCGCCTTCCGCATGGGATTCCATCGCTTTGTTTGTGACAACCTTAGTTGGTGGCATTTGATAAACCGCCTCGGTACTGGCCAAAGGCTCGGTTAGTGTTGGGTCCATCTGTTGCTAAAGCGCTTTTTGGAGTATGGTCTTCTCAAGCCCTGATAGCTTAGAATGTCCCATAAAAGACATTAGCAGTGTGATTTCCTTCAACCGCTTCTACCACAGAGGCGTAGGGAGCTCGGAGATTTCGCTCCTTTGGCTTCTTTTGTTATAATAATTTCCTTCTGTGGTTGAGAAGGCAAAGAGATGATCGAAGCGTCAGGAATTTGATCAGATATGCCTTTGCATTGCAGGTTGTCCGAAAGTGAAACAACGGGCTCACCGGTGAATCTCCTCTTTGAGCGTGTGTTATAGTCGGACTGTACCTGCGGCGTTTCGGCTGTGGATGTGTCATTTGCAAACACCATTTCCTCATCTTCCATCCATGAGAAGAGCGCATGATCAGGAACAATATCAGACTCTTGCTCTAAGGACATTCCTTGTATTTGTGCGGTAAGGACCGCATTCTCCATTGCCGAGGCATATCTGTATTCTTTGTTCTCAGTCGCAATACCTTGACTATGTTGCTCTGCTATCCTTTGTTGTAAGTTTCCACGCGGACAATTTCGGGGCATATGCGCATCGTTGCAAGGGAAGCACCATGGATTGATGTCATCAATCAAATTGTTTTGTCCCGTAGTTAATTCTCTGCTAGAGCTCAATGACGCACCTGCCAGTGGTGTAGGCACCAGAACTATTTGGTTCATAGCCGCCGTTGGTGAGTTAGTGCGATGCACATTCTAATATTGATTCTGCTGATAGGTAGGCCGCCCACCTTGATAGTTCTGATACGCAGGCCGCGAAGGCATTGCTTGGTTCAGCTTGAGGATTGTTATATCATTCACCATAGTCCGTAACATCTCCTTGAGGTCACCCATCTCATTCTTGGGAGAACTCGATGTAGAGGCCAAGTTTTCAGGAGCGGCCGTATATGAGTACGCTGACTGGGGAGTTGCTGGTGCACTAGTCGATGCCACCTCTTGTGCTACGTTAGATATCTCAGGAAATATCGGCATAACAGGTCGAGGAGGCAATTTCCCACAGTCTATCAAGTTATTTTCTGCTTTGATAGCGGTGGCATATGCATCTGGTAAAGTGGCTCCTCCCAGAGACTTGATCATCATAGAAATGTCGGGATTGATGGACTTCAGATAGAACATGAACGCCAACTCTGGGGTCGGGCGGATGGTCACAGGAATCCACCGCCAACTTGAGTGAAATCGGGCATTGAAGTCCGTCAGAGCCTCCTGGGGTGCTCATTTGATGACGGATAATCGATAATATAGCTAAGAATCCATCTCCGCCATTTGGAAAACTCATAGAATGGATCTCCGGTGGTCATCCCCTGCGCGTAATGGTATTAGGAGTCGCGGTTCGTACCACTCAGAAAGCTTTGTTTTGAAGGACGGCGCAGCAAGGAGCCCGTATACATTCTCGCGCCGCGGGATACCATGTACTGCATACATCCGCATCCTCCGCAAAATGCTCGGCGCCTTTGTGTTATTCCTGAATTTGGGAAGAGCTTTCTCAGGTCAAATCGAATGGCGCTTCAAACAAAGAAAAAGCACCGGAGCTACTGTGGGCTTCCAAAGATCCCATGCTACAATTTATGTTCGTATCGCAACATGGTGAGAGGAAAGGGTGCGGGAAATGGAACGGTTACTAACTGATTTGCGGCCTAGACTGTCCCAAACGGAGGCACTAGTAAACCTGGGTTATTTGCAGTTTGGGATCTAGTTACAGGCCGATGGCTCATACACCCTTTTAGAAGACGATTTCATTAGTTTGGGTCCCACCGGGCGTGCTAGAAAAAAGGACAAACTATTGACGCCAAAAATTGACGAGATAACAGTGCCTTTATGGGAAACTCAGTTCAAGGGGGACCCCTTTGCGCCAAACTGAGTGACCTCCGGATTTTAAAGAAGCTGACTTCTTCTATATAATGGTTTTTGGAAAGGGAAAAGGAAGCAGATATAATGAAACAAATATTAATCTAAGGTGATGCGCCAAAGCTCTCTGATAGGCACGATAAATCATAGACTCAAGGGCCTGAATGTTATTGATATGTTCCAAAACACCGGAAGCTTAAAGCAATAGCATGAACAATTCATTTAATTGACATAAAACAGTATCGCATACATTCTTACTGCTAAGAAGAGTCATTAAGACATGATTTAGACCAGCAAGTTTGCATTCAATATATAGAAGTCTCCTCAAATGAAATGCTTAAGACAATAAAAAGCATAGTTCACAGTTTAATCAAGACATGAAAAACAGAAAGGCCGAACAATAGGCACAGTCTGAAAGTTTCTTGTGAATAAACATGCAAAAGAGGCCTGGCGTCTCTTGCTAAAACCAGTATTCTTCCTAAAAATCTTGGACAATTTTCCCTCAACAGAGAGAGTATATATAGCAGGAGAGCAAAATCCCACCGCCTGGAGAGTTGTAACAGAAAGATTCCACAATCTCCCGTAATGATGCCCGAATAAGAATATTCCAATGCCGTTATGAGAGCAGCCAGTCAGAGCACAGCATCCAGTTGGTCAGTTACAGGCATGCCCTTTGTAATGATGGCAGTGGTCCCAACCAGGCTTCGAAGCGACGAGTGCCGCCCACCGCCCTAGAGAACCATGGCGAGCAGCAGTCAATGACACTATCCCGCTCGGCCATCTCACAGCTTGCTTTGATAATCAATGTAAGGCACGTGGCAGCAAACCGCGACCCGAATGAAAACTCCTCCTCCATCGACCGGGAGCTTGCGGAGAAGTGACACGTGTTCAGGGGACTGAGGCTACTTTGAAAACGGGGAAAGGCCGCATGAACCGGGTGGCGAAAGACGCGTGGCCGCGTTTCGCAACCCGTGGTGCTCTCGTCCCTGCTGTTGTTTTAAAAGCCGCGAACCGCTGACACGTGAGCGAGGGTGGGCCCCGCCAGGAAATAAAGAAGGCCAATAGAAATCCTTCGCAGCCCGCCGCAGCATACTCTACTCCTGCTAGGGAAAGATTGCGCTACACCGCCACGTATAGAGATGTGGGCCCCATTTCGCAACCCGTAGGAAACATAAAGCAACAGAAAATGAAAAACCCCGCAGGCGAGACACGTGGGCGCTCAGCGCAGCATCTCAAGAGCCAAAAGGGAAGCCGCTTGCCAAAGTTGCGAAGCGAGGAATGCACACAAAGGGAAAGATCAAAACCTGCCGGGAAGCCGAAGAAACGCAGAGACGCGCAGGCCAGCGCATGAATATGTGCAAAAAGGGGACCCGAAAGGAGCTGCTTAGAACATTATTCTCAACACCTATCACTAGAGATTAGAGGAGGGAAACCCATTTATTTCCATATATAGTTAATGGATGAAAATTCATAATTCAATCATGAGAAATTCCATATAGGGATAGTAATTAAGATACATTGAATTATTATCCAAGTGACTCCTACAATACCTATTTTTTATAAGTTTTAAGTGTCTCTCTTGGAACCTATGGCTTGTAATTCGTGTACAAATTAGAGTTAGGGTTGGGGTTAGGGTTAGGGATAAGTTTAGGGTTAGGCTTAAGATTGGAGTTAGGGTTAGGGTTATAGATAATTAGGGTTAGGGTTAGGGTTAGGGATAAGGTGAGGGTTAGGCTTAATATTGGGGTTAAGGTTAGTGTTAGAGTTAGAATTAGGGTTAGGTTTGGGTTAAAATTAGAGTTATTTTTTGGGCATAGGTTTAGGGTTATGGTTAGGAAAAGGGTAAAAATTAGAGTTACGATTGGGGTTAAGGTTAAAACATGAGTTAGGGTTGAGGATAGGGTTCAAGTTAGGGTAAGAGTAAGAACTAGAGTTAGTTTTGGGGTTAGGGTTATGGTTAAGGTTAGAGCTAGGGTTAAAATTATGGTTAGGGTTGAGGTTAGAGATAAAATTATGGTTAAGGTTAGGGTTATGATTAGAGATTGAGTTAGGGTTAGGGTTAGTGTTTGGGTTAAAATTAGATTAAGGGTTATGGATAGGGTAACAATAAGAATTGGAGTTATGGTGGGGATTAGGGTTATGGTGAAGGTTAGTGTTCGGGTTAAGATTAGGGTTTGGGTTAAGCTTAGAGATAGAATTAGGGTTAGGGTTAGGGTTATGATTAGAGATAGAATTGAACTATGAATCTAACTCTAACCCTAATCAAACCTAACCCTAACCTAACCTTAAACCTAACCCTAAAAGAAATAAAATCTTAAATATAACCCTAATTGAACCTTAACCCTAATTCAATCCTAACTATAATTGAATTATAACCCTAATTAAACCCTAGCCCTAATTGAAACCTTAGCCTAACTCTAACCCTAAACAATAATCTAACCCCAACCCTAGCCATAAACCTAACCTTAATTTAATCTTAACCCTTATCCTAATTCTAACTCTAACCCTAACTCTAACCCTAATTCTAATTTTAACCCTAATCATAATTCTAACTATATTTGTTATCCTAATTCCAATATTAACCCTAATTATAATGAAAAAACTAATTCTAAATGTAACCTATTAAATTATAATTGTAATTAAACCCTGACTCTAACCTATTCTTAAATGTGATCTAGTTGATTGAAAGAATTTAGAGGAAGATGTTATGGATTGTCTAGTTACTAATGATGTAATTGGATAGGCTAATAGAATATCAAAATGACACACAAGAACTATTAAAATTGTATTAGGGTTTCTAGTTTTAGCTCACCTAAGGGGAGAGAGGTCTCTAAGAGGTTTCTAGTTTTATGTTTTAGGGTTTAGATTTCTAAGTTATGTCCAATTTAGGTTTACATTTTATGGTTTTCTATTTACAATTTAACGTTATTTATTTTTTAAATGCAATTTAAAACCACAAAAATTGAAATAAAACAAATTAAAGAAAAAAAACTTAAATACCACTAAAAAAACAAAAAATAAGATACAAAGAAAAAAGGGCAATTCAACCAACCGAGGTCTCCGTGAGGTTGGTGTGTTGATTCGGGAGGAGGTGATACCGCTTTTGAAGCAATAGCTCCAACGCGCATTTCCTTTGATTGACTTCTCCGCTCATTCTAAAAATAATGGATAAATGGTGCCGAACATTTTAAAATAAATACTTTTTGAAAATGCTGCGACGCCATAGGCCTGCACTGCCATAAGAGCGTACGCTGCTCGATTTCAGTTTGGTACTGGTTCAGAGAACGCTGCACGCTGCTTTATGCTAATTTTTGCTGTCCAAATTTCCCTCTTCGTACCAACTTCGCTTTTACCCCCACTACTTAATTTCATTTCTAACAATGAATCCAAATAAATAAATCAACATTAGGAATCTTATATTCATAAAACAAATTAAAAAAATGCCACTTACATGTTGCTGACTTTATAATGCCTATAGCTATAGCTAACGAAAGATGAAATTCCAGGTGGAAAGTAGGGAATAGGTATAGAAAAATAAAATAACACAGTCCGAAAAATATATTTAAAGGATGTAATGATTCAAGAATCAACTTAATTTGAATCAAAAGTAGAACAAAATATGTAAAAGAACAATTGAGAGTTATAATTATATTTATATGTACTCAAATTTGGTGAAATCTATTAGATTGTAAAATGATGGATAAAAAATATGGTGAATCCTACGATGGTGAATGTAAATATTTGGCAATTAGGACCATAATCTAGGGTGATCTAGTAATAGTGTGTCCCACTTGTAGGAAATTTTAAATTTTCCTTAAATTCTTTATTTTATTTTTTAAATAATGATTGAAGACTAGAGGATTTTCATCTAAAGGGGCTTAATTGAAGAGGTTTAAACCCCCTTGGATACAACACCCAAGCTTAAATTATATCCCTAATGAAGTTACCTTTGTACCTATCAAAATGCTAACAAAAAAGTAATTTTGCTTTACCTTTTAGGGGATCAAATGAAATCATTTGAAAATGTCATTTTGTAAGTACATAGCCCTTAGTGTTAGATTTATGAAAATTGCAATATATTATTTTAATTTAATATATACATATTTTTATTTTCATAATGAATGCAAGTCTATTAAAAAATAATGATCTCTATTCAAGACATTAAAAAAAAATTAAGAAATACACTACACTCCACATGAATGTCTTTGTTTCAATTAGAAAAGAAAAAAAATGGATATATATGCTAAGTGATGTGTTACAAAATAATATAAGTTTAAAATTTTTGTTAGAACTTATTCAAAAACTAATAATAAAATAAAATATAAATTACCAAAAAATATTTGTAGATATTGGATTTAGTGAGCTAACTCTAAAAATTCATGAAAACTTTTTATTTGTAGTGAAATTATGTGATAAAATAAAAATTTATTGATTTTTTTTTTAAAAGAAATAATTATGTAAAAAAATTGAAAAACAACTTGAATTTATATAGAAAATGTCACAACTAATTAGTTTACATCATACTTAAATCCTTGACCATTTGTTCACTATAGTTGAAACGAATAAAAAAATGCTAAAAAATGTTTATCTTGAGTGTTCCACTTAGGCAAAAAAGTGAGACACACTATTGTGGGATCACCCTCTAAATCATGAGTGATGACTCAAGGTGAGTATGGTTGCAATAGTAGGTTGAGTTACACTGGTAATGACAAAATTGGCCCTCATACAAGGTGAATTTTTAATAGTATAACTGAATATGTCAATTAATCAAAATATGTCTCTCATATTTGATACAATTCTCCATTAAACATGTGTAGTCTACTATGGTGAAAATATTTCTATGTAAATGCTTCATAAATATTAGAATGGCAATTTAACACCAATAGACTAAATTATCACAAAATCTTTATGATTTTCCCCTTAATATTTTATTCTATTAGCCAAAATCATATGGCCTTATTTGAATTACTCACCAATTGGCAAACTTTCACCACTAAAAATTTCATTGATCTAATAAATACATGGTATTATCACTCAATTAGTACATTTACCAAAATTTAATCCTCAACTCATTATCTCACTGGCAACATATATCACCTTAGCCTTGTTAATCAACTCTCCATAATATTTTCAAACATGAGACTATGTCACATTGCGTGGCCCAATCTTTGAACTAGAACATATGGTGCCACTTAGTCCACCTCTTTCAAATTTAAAACTTTGTTCCCAAAACTTTTCTAGAAGATGATCATTGTCTTATTAGCCCATGCACAAAAAAGTATTAATTTGTGTATCTAGAAACATGTATTTAAGGACATAACCTAGCTCATTAAGAGCAGCAAGAATTCATATCAAGATTACTCAATTACAAATAGATATCTATGTTACATTAGTTGCATTTGTATTTACTTTTTTGTTTGGTGTGGCTTTGATATTTGTAAAACAACCAAAAGGCTTGATTGCTATTAAGGAAGTCAATATTCTTCCCTCTACCCTAAAGAAGGGCCCAATGTGCTTTCCAACACAATCCCTTGCTTAATGAATAGTATAGAGGTGAGTGCATTGTAAGAGATCACATAATTTGTAAACAAGGTCATTTGGTGTTGCCTAGTCCAAGTTCAAAAGGCCTTAAAGGAATGTTGGCAATTATGATTTTCCCCTATAAAATCCCTTGAAAATATATAATATTTTTTTATTTATTCCCTTTAAATGATGAAGAGCCAATGGGTATAATAGATTATTTTAATCATTTTAAAATTTTCTTTTTAATGAGTTTTAATTTAAATCATAATTATTGTTTTTATGAATTATGAAGGGATTTTATAGAGGTTTTCATTAGAGAAAAAAGTGGAACCATCAAAATTGGTATATATGATTAGATCATTACTTCTTTTGGATTAGATTATTTGAGAGATTTTGCATCAATACTTTAGATCACACTCCATCATCAACATGATAGATTATTATTAGAAACAAAGATGGAGTAGAAGTGGACCTAGATAAACTAAATTGGGGACTGGATGCAACACATTGTTTATGAGGACTCATTGGTTATGTGTAAAAAATTCTTTAAATCTAGCCACCCCTCTAGGTACATAGTCATTAAGCAATCTCTTTATAATGGAAAGAAAAAGATTTTTTTTTGCACATGATCACCATAGTGTGTTATTTTTCCTCTTCTTGCTACAATGCAGGATGAATCTAGTGGAAGGATCTCTAAGGTATATTGTAGGAATACTCTTCATGGAAACATGTTATATTAATAGTACTCACATTGCCTGTTGCAATCTCTAGCCCTCGTTGAATGGGCCTTCTCCTAAAAAGGATATGCGAAAAAAAGGATAAGAGGGATTTTTCATCCTGTAGTTTCTTTTCAAGTTGAATAAACTTGTAAGAATATTGATACTAACAAGTTGGTTGCAGGCCACAATATCTCTATATAGGAAACCAATGGAAAATTTTAATACTCTTTAGTAAGGTTGAACTTTAAGATGCCTTGATTCTATGTATGTTATTTCTTTCTAACATGTGTTTGTTATACTTAGTCCCTTTATCTGAGATGTCCCCTTGTTGGTGTCTTGTTGTAGTCTTTGTGCTATTGATTTATTAGTTCTTCCCAAGGCAGAATACTAATGCATCTGTTGCATGCAATTTTTTAACTAATAGTGACAATTCAACCAATGAACACATAGAATTAAAAATTTGACCAACAATTTTATATAGTCTATTTTTAATTGTCTATTTCTAAAATTGGTAAAATATCCTTTATCTTCCTTTTTATTGGTTCATGTTGTCAACAGTAGTGCAAAAATTAGGATTTTTCTTTTTCTTTTTCTAAATTATGTGCAGTGCAATGCATTTAATTCATTGAATCAAATTTCAAACCTATTAATGAATTGAATGACATGAGTACTATTACATACATCATCATACAATTATATTGTTGATTTAGAGGTATTATTTTACATATTTTATTTAATAATTGGTAATATTTTCAAAGCTTATTAAATAAATGTGAGTACGCTCACTGCATATTTTATATTTGTTTAACAGTGTGTATTAAATATCACAATAAAATTTATGTATCTATAATAGTAAAATTTATCTATCTACAATTAATATTTCAATAAAATCTACTTTAAAAAAATACATGTAATAATATGGTTTAGCAAGGCAAAAATTACATAAATATCACATTATCAAAAAAAAGGAAGATATATATATATATGGAGTTATTATCATAATATATATTTGTATAATTGAATTTTTTTTATTTTTACAATATTAATTAACTATAATAATAACAATATACAACAACAAACAATCATATTACACCCCTAGGTGCTTATATTAACTAAATGTTTAAAACAACCAAACACACCCATACGATTTTTTATTTTTTATTTTTGCAACATTAATCAACTTTAATAATAACATTATATAACAACAAACAATCACATTACACCCTTAACTGCTTATATTAACTAAATGTTTAAAACAACAAGCACACCCCACACGATTTTTTTTTAATATTTTTGCAACATTAATCAATTATAATAATAGCATTATACAATAAGAAACAATCACATTACACCCCTAGCTACTTCTATTAATTAAATGATTAAAACAACCAAACACACCCGACAATGGACAAAACCAGAGGCAAAATGTGTCTCTTGTTAATCTTGCTACTTGTTTGTTTCACTAGACTTTTCTTGCCTTTGGATCTCTCTTTGTATAAGAAAATTAGGACCCTTTCAAGAACCCTACCTTTACCCCTTAGAAAAAATCATATTCTACCTTGTAACCATTAATATGCATACAACAATAGGCCCACAAGTTTGACAAGTGCAAAGAAAATTAAAGATATTGGTCCACCTACATTATGTCTAAATATAATATACAAGAGAGATAAAAAAAACATTTATTGACAAGTACAAAGAAAATTAATGATACTGGTCCACCTCATTATGTCTAACTATAAAATACAATAGATAAAAACAACACATTTGTTGACAAGTGCAAAGAAAATTAATGATATTGGTCCACTTGCATTATGTTCAACTATAAAATACAAGAGAGATAAAACAAATTGCATTTATTGACAAATGCAAAAAAAATTTAATGATATTGGTCCACCTATATTATGTCTAACTATAAAATAGAAAAGAGATAAAGTAAAACGCATTTATTGACAAGTACAAAAACAATTAATGATATTGATCCACCTATATTATACAACCCACCTAACAAATGAATATGATTTCAACTAAACTATTGGTCCACCTTATGATAATTCAATGAAAAAGAATATTGAATATTGCAGGAACTCCCCTCCTGTCTCTCGTACACTATAAAGACATTTGGTAGCGGAACAACCAAACTATTTAAAAGGAGAAATAAAGCCATCTACTTACTTGGTGTCTATTTGTAGAAATCATTTGTTACGTGGGTTGTCTTCTCCCATAATGTCTTATAAACAAGAGAATTTTAACTTCTTAATATCTAAAGTTTTGGGTACTCAATGACCTGATATTTTATCTTCCCTCCATTACACTTTCTGAGTATCTGCAACATGGTTCTCCTTTATCTCCTGGATATGGCTTCCCTCTGAAACATTAGATTTGTTTAACAGAAACTGAGTTTTTCTGCCACTCTGAACCACGGAGTGATGGTGCAGAATGCAATTGAGCTGAGAATCATTGCAACAAGGCATGGTTGAAGGTATAGAAAGTAGTGTAAGCTATTTTTAAATATTAGCTGTTAAAATGAATTTTTTATGAAGGAAAATAGAATATATAAATAAAATATAAAATTGATATTGATTGTTTCATCATTAAAGACAATGATATTTTATGATATCTTTGTAACAAACAGGAAAAGAAAATGTCACAGCTATTTAAGTTTACATCATACTTAAATCCTTGACTATTTGTTCACTATAGTTGAAATGAATAACAAAAATGCTATAAAATATTATTTGATTTTGGGTGCTGTAGGCAAAGCAGAGGCACTATTATTGGGATCACCCTCTAAATCATAATTGATGACTCAAGGTGATTATGGTTCTTGATAGTAGGTTGAGTTACAGAGGTAATGACAAAATTGGCCCTCATACAAGGTGAATTTTTAATAGTATAATTGAATATGTCAATTAATCCAAAAATATTCCTCCCATATTTGGGTACATTCCATTAAACATGTGTGAGTCTACTATGGTGAAATATTTCTATGTAAATGCTTCATAATTATTGGGGTGGCAATTTAACGCACCCAATAGACTAAAATTATCACAAAATCTTTATGATTTTTCCCCTTAACATTTTATTCTATTAGCCAAAATCATATGGCCTTGTTGCAGGATTACTCACCAATTGGCAAAGTTCACCACTAAAAATTTCATTGATCTAATAAATACATGGTATTATCACTCAATTAGTACATTTACCAAAATTTAATCCTCAACTCATTATCTCACTGGCAACATATATCACCTTAGCCTTGTTAATCAACTCTCCATAATATTTTCAAACATGAGACTATGTCACATTGCGTGGCCCAATCTTTGAACTAGAGCATATGGTGCCACTTAGTCCACCTCTTTCAAATTTAAAACTTTGTTCCCAAAAATTTCCTAGAAGATGATCATTGTCTTATTAGCCCATGCACAAAAAAGTATTAATTTGTGTATCTAGAAACATGTATTTAAGGACATAACCTAGCTCATTAAGAGCAGCAAGAATTCATATCAAGATTACTCATTTACAAATAGATATCTATGTTACATTAGTTGCATTTGTATTTACTTCTTTGTTTGGTGTGGCTTTGATATTTGTAAAACAACCAAAAGGCTTGATTGCTATTAAGGAAGTCAATATTCTTCCCTCTACCCTAAAGAAGGACCCAATGTGCTTTCCAACGCAATCCCTTGTTTAATGAATAGTACAAAGGTGAGTGCATTGTAAGAGATCACATAATTTGTAAACAAGGTCATTTGGTGTTGCCTAGTCCAAGTTCAAGACACTTGACATGTTTCAGTCCTCAATAGAAAAACATATAATAATTTCAATCACTCTTCTCTTATATATATCCCTAAACTATATCTCATATTCTAGTATTTTGTCAAAGCAGGCCATTCAATGAACACATTCAAAATTGATGAGACATCAAAATTCAAATAAACTTCTTATTCTTTTTCAATTTGCATTACTCAGAAGTCTTGATATTTATATTTGAATTTTGACATTTCTATTTAAGTCTCAATTTAAAAATCAATTAGTTTAATTAACATTAAATCTTAAATCAACAATGTAGAAATAATTCAAAATTCAGGTTAAAAGCTATGTGAATTATTTTAGCCCATATATTTTTATACCTTCAATCTATAGACAGAAATGTCATTGACCTATTTCACCAACAAATGAACATTGATATAATTATTTCCTCCAATAATATATACATATCAATATTGAAAGACAAATAAACATTAATATAATTATTTCTTCCAATAATAAATACACATCAATGTCATTGACCTATTTTAATGACAAATATATATTAATATAATTATTTTTTCAAGATTAAATACAATAATTGGTGGGTCCTCTTTCAACCATATGAGGTCTACTACAAATAAAACAAGTCCATACTCTCTTCCCATAAAACTAGTTAACTATCAGTACAATTTAAGGCCAAACGAAGTTTCCTTTTGCTTAATTAGTAGTAGTTGATCAACTCAATTTGTATACTATTGTCTCACTAGATTTGTTTTCTTGATAAGTCTCATTGGTGAATTCCAATGAAGTGCAAAAGTTTGAGAAATAATAGGTTTCTGATTATAGTATCCAAATGGGTCCACTTTTGTCCAAGAGGAAATAACGATAGCTTTGAACAAAGAACCTTATCACTAGTAGAATATACCTTATTAAAGGCCCTTTAACAGCCTCCTTTAAAGCATATATGATAACAAGATTCTCATAGGTGGAAAGGTATCTGATTCAGACCAAAACTTTCTCACAGCACATGAAGAAAACTAGAAGAGAATAGTTAATATTTTGGTCGTTTTGCATTCAAGTTGCATAAAGACTTCATGATTCTTATTAATAGTAGTCAATGGTCTATTGAATAAAGGAATTTTAAATAAGACAATTTTGTACACCATCATGAAGGTTGTATAATATTTACAAATTGTATAATGTTTGTCATCTTTATAAAATATCCTATGTTAATATTTATCTTATCTTATTTTAAATTCTTATAGCTTTCGTAACTGTTTTTTATATTATAATTTAATATTTTACAAAATGTTTCATCATATGAATATGTAAAATCTTAATATCAAAGGGTTGTAATTCACTTGTTGAACGTGATGACAGTGATGGTATGTTTCTTAATTACGCCATCTACTAAGATTCAAACTCTCCCCAATATTATGCTCCAAATGATTTTATATAAAAGATATCAACATCATCCTATATCAAATAGTAAAACAATCTTATCAATGACATAAAATGTTCCATAAAAAAAATACATATATAAAATCCTCTATTGGTAGCAACGGTTCACAATTACTTGTAAGGAACATTGAAAAAGAAAAAGCATCCATTTTTAAAAAGTATATAGTGCAACTTGTTTCCATCTTACATAAGATGAATAAAAAGTGTTTTGTCCTGATTGTTCTTATGCTAAATGTGGTCCGTATGGGAATATGCTGGTAAAAGCATATAAGATATGCATTCAAATACACACTCTACTTTAGAATACTTTGATAAAAAAGTGGATATGCTACACAGTGCTTTTTCTGTGCATGCACACCTGCATCTGTAATCTGTTCTCTGTAATCTCTTATTAGCTTTTTGATCCAATAAGAAAAACAGTAAAGTGGTAATAGATTACAAGAACTTTAGTTTATCTTGGCCAATTTCTCTATAGATGATAATAATCAATGGATGTTATTTGACATTCTGGATCAGCTATAAAAGTCCATGATATGATGGCCAGGATTGAGTATTATTTATGTTTTGTGGGGAAGGATTAACACTTAGGTGAACTAAAAAAAAATGCATTCAACATTGAGAGTTTGGATTTATAATTAAAATCTGTGAAAGTTAAATGTTTAAAAATGTGAGAATTTAAATTAATTATTTAAATAGGTATTGAGATCTGATTTTATTAAAAACATTTATCAAGTATTAAAAATTTATTTGTTAAGGTATTGAAATTTTATAGTCAATCAATTTACAAAAATTTTGTGTAATGTTTGAGTTCATTTTTTTTAGTGTAGAAGAGATCTGTGATTGAAATTGAATTGGGTCTATGAATCTAATCTTATAAATCGTGGATTTGAAATGGAATAATTTTGTAGATTAGAACTTTTTCATCTTGATTTCTTGTATTTGGGATTTTGTAAGGATGAATCGTGTTTACAAATACCTTTAAGGAATATATTGAATTCTGAGGGTTAAATTTTCTTCAATTAGACCTTTGGTTGTACTGCTTCAAAAATTATGAATGTTATGTACATAGGGATGTGATATTATAATGTATATAGGTTGATGAAGATGGTGACATGTGGTGCACATCATTTAAGTTAGTTCTATTAGGTCATGTGGACAACTTGTTTATTTAATTGTATTAGGCAATGAGTAGGCCGATATGAATTTAGTGTTTAACCACTCTTTATGTTACTAGGAGAAGGTCTATAAAAGAATTGAATATTATTGTAAGGATGTGTAAAGAGTATGTTATGTATTTGGGATCTTCTGGAGATATAGTTGTTGGAACACGTTTGTCGTTGCACCAAAAGATCGACCTATTAACGCCTAATACAAACGCTAGAGATAAACGGATCCATGGGAGGCGGTTAGTCCATGTCACGAATCTGAAGGGAGACGTTGGCGATTAGTCCAACAATCCCCCCTCAATGTAACTGAGGGGATTGAACCCGCGACCATGACTTTGATACCATTTGTTGGAAAACGTTTGTTGTTGAGCTAAAAGATCGACCTGTTAACGCCTAATACAAATGCCAGAGATAAATGGATCCACGGGAGGCGGTTAGTCCATGTCATGAATCTAAAGGGAGATGCTAGCGGTTAGTCCAACAATAGTATGGAGTGGCTTCAAGTCCATAAGAGCATTTTATGGTCTGAGTCTAACCTTAGGGTAATATATTTTTACATGTATTGGACATTATGATATCTTTGCCTAGAACATCAGTTGTGATGTGTGCAAACTTTTTTCTAAAAACATAGAAAAGAGTACCTTGTAGGATGTTTAGAATCAATCTTCAAAATACATCAAATAGAGTTGCATATGGTCTTATAGCATGAATCCTCCCAAAAATAGAGGAGAGATTTGAAAGACATACCCATACAAGTTTGACATTATGAGGTTCAAGAGGAGGTTGAAGGAGGAGGAACAAGGTTTGATCAATAGAGAATCATGGCTCCAAAACCACAACCTATCATCAAGCACTAAATCTTTGTCCTTTGAACATTTAGAAGATGCAATGAAGAAACCTCTAGCACATGGGAAGAGCTTGATCTTACCCTCGATGATAAGGCTCCACAACTCCCAAACCCAATTGTGGGGATCTAGGAGAGAAAGCCAAAAATTGCTAAATCTACAAATCAAGCCCCTTTGTTGATATAGTTCATTTTCCACCACATCCTTGCCACAAATCAACAACGAAGAAAATTTAGCACAAAGAATGGGATAGTTTTTCTCGCAAAGGGCGAGCAACACCACCAACACTAACATGGGAGGAGGACCTTCGACAACCAACATCAAAAGTAGCAACTCCAAAGGGAATGGTGTCAAAAGAAACAATTATTTCATGAATAAGAGCAAAACCAAAGGAACTCCCAACTTTGCCAACTAGCTTAGGGGATAAACATGTCCTAATGGGATCCAACGTAGCAAATGTGCGGCTAGAGTTGAGATAAATCAAAGGGAGAACCATGAGGGTAGAGGGTACACGCGCTGACAAACTAGGTTGTGAAACACCATGACACGTCACCAAGAAGGCCCCCAAATCAACCTAGAATGGAGCCAAATCAGCCACAAGAAGCAAAGAACATGTTTCCACAAGAAAGCCATCACCAAAACCAATCGATGGGGTGACCTTTGCAAAGAGTAGGAGCGAAAAAAATTGATAGAGTTTCTGCTTAAGCACTAGTCAATAGAAGAGCCATGCTTATTTTATTTATATTAATTATTAAAGAAATACTTTTATTTAACAATTAGTTTATTTTTTCCTTCAAAATTATTTTATTTTATTTACATCATTTACTGAAGAGTTTCTCTTATTTAATAAATATTAATTTGTTTTATTTTAGAACTATTTTAGCCAAGACTGTGTGTTAAGGCATCGTAGTGTGCCTCTCCCTGTGGGTGACGGAGTAAGCTCCTGGAGATTTGGGTACTAAGGTTGGTTCATGGTCTTAGTTGTTGCCTTCCCATATTGGGTATGGTCGGGCTGGTGGTGGGTGGGACATAAGTACAACTGAAATTCCATCGCCAAGTATTGACAATGTCAAATAACAAAGAATTAACTGCTATCCACCATTGTCCACAAAATTACTAATAAATTTTGGATACAATAAAGAAAAGTGTTTTGCACCTTCCCCTCGCTATGGTTAAGTTTTGAACCGGTCGCAGGTAAATATTAGCATCTACATACAAATGTCTTGTGAGAATAAGAGTTTAGAAACTTCCCCTCAAAGTTGATAACAACAAAGGTCCTGACGCCTTTAGATTTGGAGTCATTGTTATGCATCCTGCTAGTAATGACCATACTGGTAAAAAATTCATGTTCTGTTGACAAATATCCAATCACTTTCATGTGTACTGAAGTTCTCCTTGGGATACCATAATTTAAATGTAAAAACTTACCTTGAAGGCCATGGTTGGTCATCTGTCAATGATATCAAAAGGACTCGTGAACAAGTTCTGATCTAAATCTCATCTCCACATCACTCATGCATGCCAAAGCATAAAACTTGTCTTGCATGCAGTTGTAAGACATTTGTAGTGTGAGTTATAAAAAGTTCAAAAAACTTGCAGCGTGCACATCATGTAATGTTGCGTCCACAAAAACAACATAATTGAGTTTGCAAGTCAATTTTTGTTTGAACAAACCTTGTAAATCTGCTAAAACCAAGGCCTCCAAATGAGACGAAGAATCAAAAAGGTTCAAAACGTAAAGAATACAATTTTGTTTTCCAAAAGGAGTGTCAATTGGAAATAACTTCAAAATAAGAGCATTTCAAGAAAATGAAAGTTTCAGCTGTCAGTGTATTTGGAAAATGAGAGAAATCTACCACAACCCACATACAACTTGTTAGTTTTAGGATCAGATTTGCAATAAGCAGAAATACAACAACACATGAACAATAAACACGACACTTTTACCCTAGAAAAACCCTCTTACTCGAGGGAGAAAAAAACCCAGCAAAAATATATCTCTTATATATTTATGAATCAGAGCAGAAATCTGCTTTACAATCAGACCCTTCTCGAGGGTGAATTGATACAATGAATTAATAGCACCTATCCTTTGATGCAAAGATAAATATGTTTCTTCTTGAAATCGATCTACTGCTACAAGATGGTTTGCTGCTCCTTGAAAGAATGTGAAAATGACAATGACTTAATTGATGATCAAATGGATGAACATCTCCTTCTATATATACAATGCAAGGAGACTCTTCACTTGATCGGCCACTTAAAGAAAATAAAATATTAATTATAATAAGGCCGACTTGCCTTAACAATTATTTATTATATTAACTTAGGAGAAAATATCTCCCTAAGCTAAACACACTAACACTCCCTCTTGGCTAGGGAGGTATTTTCTAGATATCTACGTCATGCAGTCTCTCAACATGACGCCCACAATGGCTACACCCATTTGTGGAAAGCATAAAGGTTTATCACGGAGTCTCTCAACATGATGTCATCATAGAGTCTCTCAACATGGCGTCCACTATGGCTACTCCCATGTGTGGAAAATACACGCACAAATGCCCATCACAGAGTCTCTCAACGTGATGTCGTCACGGAGTCTCCCAACATGGCATCCACCATGGCTACTCCCATGTGTGGAAAAACACGAGTACAAAGGGTTCATCACGAAGTCTCAACGTGATGTCGTCATGGAGTCTCTCAACATGACGTCTCATCTTAGTCTCAGAGATGAACAAGGGCTCACACCTCATATTTCTCCATCTACAAGGACTTTCACCTCATACTTCTCCGTCTCAAAGAAATATACACTACAAAGGCTTTCACCTCATACTTCTCCATCACAGAGAAATATACACTACAAGGGTTTTTACCTCATACTTCTCCGTTACAGAGAAATATACACTACAAGGGATCTTCGTGATGATGTGACTCTCACTGAAGCTCCAAGTTCTTGCATCAACCTCCTGACCTCCTCGTTCAAGGTTGCCTCTATTGGTTTGTCAGACTCCCTTTGAATGCTAATTCCTCCTCTTCAAAGAAACTGATCACAATGACAATCTGAATAGGTTCTTCCTCTTTGAGAGATGTCTTCAATTATGTGCCACCAACTTAGTCCCCAAGGCAACAAGCTATGTCTCCATCCTTCAGCCTACGTGACTTCCTCACAAGATGCATCAAGCTCTTCCTCCCTTGAATGCAATCTCTCATTATCCTTTTGCTCCTTGATCCATCCTGGAAGCATTTTTTAGAGAGATTACTAATAATTCATAGAATCAAACTATCCCAAAGAGAAATACCAATGCTAGAAGCATACATGATTCACTATTCCAATGCATGAATTAATAACTACATAAAAGATTCATGAACATTATTCAAGGGTATGAAATACTTATCTCTTTATTGATTCTATTGCAGCCATTTACTCTTCCTGACAACCATCATCTTTGCCTGATTATGTATTGCTGAGGATAAAATACTTTATTGTAAACTGTTATCATACCACTTCAAATACATCGTCTCCCTTATGTTTGCACGCAACAAAAATAATCACATCCTTGCAAGTCTTCAATGCACTACATCAAAAGAATTGCTTTGCACCCACACACAATATCCTTCCACACTTCCTTAACAAGAGATAAATGGAAGCAAGCAATTGAATGCTCACGACTTCCACCATTGATCATGGCACTTCACAAAGAACTATTAATATTTCAATTTCCAAAATGATGCTCGAAGAGTTGTCTTGACTGCTCACCCAAATCTGATCAAATTCTTTCTCAAACCCGCTTTGATACTATGTTAGTTTTAGGATCAGATTTGAAATAAGCAGAAATACAACATATGAACAATAAACACTAACACTTTTACCCTGGAAAAACCCTCCTACTCGAGGGAGAAAAAAAACCCAGCAAAAATATCTCTTATATATTTAATGAATAAGAGCATAAATCTGCTTTGCAATCAAACCCTTGATACAATGAATTAATAGCACCTATCATTTGATGCAAAGATAAATATGTTTCTTCTTGAAGTCGATCTATTGCTACAAGATGGTCTGCTGCTCCTTGAAAGAATGTAAAAATGACAATGACTTAATTGATGATCAAATGGATGAACATCTCCTTCTATATATACAATGCAAGGAGACTCTTCACAAGCAAGGCGACTCTTCACTTGGTTGGCCACTTAAAGAAAATAGAATATTAATTATAATAAGGCCGACTTGCCTTAACAATTATTTATTATATTAACTTAGGAGAAAATATCTCCCTAAGCTACAAACACTAACACAACTGAACTAAATTGTTCAAGATTCTTGAGCCATAGGTCACATATGTGTCTCGATCAACAGACTGCCTGGGAAATGACAAGTTCTCAAGAAATGCAGAGTTGCTGCAATGCATCATTAAAATGAATGACAGGACATGTGTGATGTCAAATGTGATTGCCAATGAATTGTGAGTACAAATTTGTTGATCATTAAGAAAAGGACACAGAAACCTTGAGAGATATATGGCTGGATTATGAGGTAAGGCGTTGACAGCTTGAACAGGGATGGACACCCAACAACAAGATGTTTGCATATAAGTAGAGAGTCAAAATCAGGATTGAACAAAGACCAGATTCACACAGAAAAACAGGATTAACCGTAATCAAATGCTCATACAACAAATTCAAGACTCAAAAAACACACAGAATACAGAGCTCACCAAACAACCCGATCTTGCACTTCAGCGAAAAATAACTTCAGAAAATATTGGCTCCATTAGATCAGAAAACACCTATCTTGATTGTAATTCAAATTATGAATTATCTCTGTAAACCAGGGAATTTCAGGATATTTCAGACTGTGCAAAAGTTCCTTGCATTAAATTGATAAACTACAAGAAAGTGTCCAAAATGTTGGTTTTGATAGTGACTGAATCTGCGAACAGAATCCTCCAAATGCACAAAGTATGTACTTTTAAAGCATGAGAATCTCTGCCCATATCCCTTCTCCTTACTCATCATTTTAAATGGTGAACAGAAATCATTCAAAACTTTAAATGCATTCTTTTCTTCTAAGCATGCCTTGGAAAGATGGTGGGCAACTAGGATTCATTCACATTTTTGATACAACAGATAAGAGAAAAAAAGTGTAGCACAAGCACGACACAAATAAAAAATACTGCAGAAGTTAATTTATCTTGCAATTAATATTCAAGAGACAAAAAGATAGATCGGTTTGAATGTAACCTTTTAAACTTGATAAATCTTGAAGTAGATTTTCAAAATAAATCCTCAAAATCATTTAAAACTAAAAACAAGACTACAGTGGCCACAATTACTACTCCAAGAAAAGACTAACTATGACAACTTCCTCTTCATCGCTTTCCGCCTGCACCAACAAGCTTAGGACCTTTAGGCATTGCAGCCTTAGGTAGCTTGGTTTGTGTCTTCTGAGACTTATTGGTTTGAATATAACCTTTTAAAACTGATAAATCTCAAAGAAGTAGATTTTCAAAATAAATCCTCAAAATCATTTAAAACTAAAAACAAGACTACAGTGGCCACAATTACTACTCCAAGAAAAGACTAACTACAACAACTTCCTCTTCACCGCTTTCCGCCTCCACCACCAAGCTTGGGACCTTTAGGCATTGCAGCCTTAGGTTGCTTGGTTTGTGTCTTCTGAGACTTTGAAATAGTCTCTGCCTTCTTCTCTTTCTTCTCATCTTTGTTCTTCTTTATTCTTTCTTTAATTTCTCTGAAATTTAAAGTGAAAAATACTGTCAGTAATAAGTAAAGAATCAAAAGAGCTATTGTATGATTACAAAAAAGATATTTGAAAAGAAACATTCTCAAATTTCTGATAAAACCTGTCAGTAGAAGAGACCATACCTCAAAGCAGCCTCACGGGCAGCAGCTCTAACTTCTGTCTTCTCAGATCTCTTCTTCTGGATAACTTCCAAAGAAGCGCCAACAATGGACCTCGAATAAGGCTTGCTCGTCTTGCGTCTAGTCTTTTTTACTTGCTCGGCATTAATATCCTGGTAATAATCAGAACAACAACATGAGTGAGAATTAATAACAGACCACACAATTCAAATTGTAGCACAATAATAATCAATCACCTTCTTATGCTGCTTTCGATACATTGCAGTCCATGTCAATTTGGATGGCTTCAGACGGTTATGGAAGTATCTCTTACACTTGGAATTGAGAAACAGGAAAACCTGTAAATTTTCATATAATACAGATCAGGATAATTGAAATGCAATACCAGATTAGACAGCAATTCGACAAGCAGTTGCAATTTTGATATGAAGATTTGTTTCAATGCAGAGCAAGATCATGCAACAGTTTGATTGTCAGTGGTAATTAAGATGCCTTCTTTTAAATTTATGTGATACAATCTATAAAAAATTATTCAAATCCATCCAAATAACATATTAAAAACCAACAGTTGAAAATATCAACATACCTGTGAATCTGATCGGACAAACCTGATACCCTTCCCAGGGTAGATCTTTGAACCACTGAAGCGGCAAACTTCTGTCCTGCAGATATTAAAGATAATGATTGTTTACAAAGAACAGAAAATAAAGATAATGATTGCTAATAAAGAACATAACGATTAAGCAATAAAATGACAGGAAAGTGGAAACTTAAATGCAAAGAGAGGTGCAAAACAAACTGATCATACAAATAGCATGTTAGACAAGAACATATAGATCCAACCAACCAGCACATAAAATGTGCACGCATTGTGCAATAAAACACTACAATTCATGTTTATTTGCAAAATCTAAGAAGCATACACATGAGGAAATACAACAGACATCATAAATATTCGTATTGAATAATTAGCATACTGAAAAGATATCACACCCTCAAAAGCAAATACATTCCAACATAATTCAGCTGGATTTGACCCAGAGATATTTTATGATTATCTATGATAGCTCCTCATATTGATCTCATGTGCTCTTGCCAGACTTGAAGGCTGCCTTGCAATAATGTCTTGACAGGTATAGTCACAACAAACCATCACAAAATATGAGAAATATAAAATGACTGCTATATAAGTTTTGTGGCATTGCAATGTCCTGTTGACAGCAGCAGAACTACTAGGTCACATGAACCCAGCAAAAAGTTGCCAAATCATCTCTGAACTCAGAAGATTGACAAGATTCTTGATACTGATAAGTGCCCAGAACTACTTTGAAAGAACTTACGAGACAAAGCATCAAACTATTTGGAATTTTTTACATCTAACATAGAAAATTTTCGGAAGTAGTGAATTGGCCAATCCTTGTCTGCCTGGCCAGAGCATTTATAAGAATTGTCTGTGTGACTCTGAAGAGATATCAGGTTACGGATACAGATATAGCAGTTTTAAAAACTCCAGAATTTGAAGTGCTCTAAATAAATTATAAAGTTTGCAAAAATGCATTACTTATAAACTGTGTTACCAAATCTGCCAGGAGACTGGCTGGGTCCAGGTCAGGTTTGATGCAGAAACACAAAGATATTACTAAAAAACTGTGTTACTGGATCTGCTAGGTTACTGACCAGATCTGGATCCAATTCAGTCCACCTACAGATACGGACAGGGGTTGTTGCTGGGGAGGTGGGTTTGTCTAAGATGAACCTGGGTGAACCCAGCCAAACCCAAGCAAAATCCGTCAAATCTTCTGCATTTTTTCTTCCTCTTTTGACTTTTAACTTGGTCATCCTAAAATGAATTTCTAACCCTATAAGTGCCATCTAAAACATTTCAAACACCAAAACAAACTCATTTTAGCTCATTTTTATTGCAAAAGACACATACCATTCCAAAAGGCTGAACTTTCATTCTTGCTTGTCATTAAAACAAAGGAGATGAAGATTGATCATTTAAGGTTGCACAATGGTTACATTACCATTCCTATGCATTTCATGTGTACACGAGCTGCCAACAAAATCATCAAAGAATACTTTTGAAAATGGGCGAGTTGTTTTTTTCCCTGAATTTTTGTTTTACAAACATGAAACAAACTCTCTGCTTTGCTTTTCTTTCATTTTTCTATAAATGTACCACTACACTTTAAATTTTTAAAAAGCCAGGTTTTATATATCTATTTTTTGTTTTTAAAATTTTATTTGTTTCAAATGTTTTGCTTATAAAATTTCTTGCCATAAGAATTACAATGGCAGCTAATTCTAACTCCATGGGCTGACCTAAATTCAAAACAGATCTAAGTTCTCCTCTTTGGAAGTGTCTTGATATGATACAACCAGTTCTAAGTGGTGGCGGTTATATTTGGATTTGTAGGAGGTGTGATGTCAAGTATTCAAGTTCATATAGCTGGGCAAACGACCATTTGTGTAAACTTTTTGGACTAGGCATCAAAGCTTTCCCTAAAAAAAATGGTGTGTCTGTGCCATCAGAACAAGTGATAGCATATATTATGGTGTAAGAGCAAAAAGATGAACTGGCAGGCTATAGAGCAAATCATATTTTATCAAAAAAAAATTCAAAAAGGAATGAAGCCCCCTATGCCCCCATCTATAATCCCAATGTTGTGGTAGATAGCCTCCCATTTTGACCACTCCTAAAGATCCCGCTACAAATAAGAGACCAACAGAACCTTTGGAAATAAGTTAATAACATTTCAAAATGAAGACTCGAGAAATTGGCAATCAACACATAACATTATGCAAATGGGTTGGCTTTCAATATTGTTCACTCACCAAATTGGTAAGAAATGGTGAGAAAAATTAATGAGGATCCAAAAGGGTGTAAGGGCTAAGTTTATGAACAGAGGCGCAGCACCTTATTAGACAAAAACATCAAGCTTGTAGAAGATATATTGAACATCAAGCATGTCGAGGATATATATTGAAGCACATAAGGTAATCATGGGCTGAGATAGGAGTATCCATTTTTTCCAAAAGTGGAAAGATGCTAACAATCAACCCTTCATCAATGTGTGTTCTCTAAAGGGGCAATGTTTTTGAGAGTTGTGGATTGTGAGGGATAGGTGAAAGATGACAAATTTATTGTTAATATCCTTATCACAACCACTGAGGAAGTGGAACCCCATAATGTTGTTCAAGTCATAACAAACAACATAAAGAATTGTAGAATTGGGGTTGTTGGTTGAGAAAGGCTATTCACACATCTTTTGGACACCTTGTGTAGTCCACTCTCTCAATCTTTTGCTAAAAAAGATTTGGAACATAATTGATTGAATCAATCTTATGCTACAAAGGATTAGGAGCAAAACTGATTGGATCAATGAACTGTATTGCAGAAGTTGAGGAGATCCAAATGTTCATCACCAACCACCACATGTCACAAGGCATATTTATTTAATTTTCAAAATTGGAGCAATTGAAGGTAAATGTAGTATAAAATTTTATATTTTAATTTCACTTTAGTTAAATTTTTTTTTTTAATCTTAGTTACTAAAATTATAATTTGATTGTGTATTATAACTCTTCTTTAAAGTTTATTTTCATTTTTATTTTTTTGAATAAATTGTTGAAACCCATTTCGCCTCTAACACAATCATCTTGCAGCAACTTATGAAGGTTCAAGAAATGAAGTAGTATAAAATTTTATATTTTAATTTCACTTAACTTAATTGATTTATTTTTTTTATCTTAGTTACTATAATCATAATTGGATTGTGAATTATAATTCTTCTTTAAAATTTGTTTTCTTTATTTTGAATAAATTATTGAAACTTGTTTCACCTCTTTCACCTCTAACACAATCGTCTTAAAAGTTAATACAACTTGTGAAGGTTCAAGAGGTACTTTCTAACATAGTCATTAGCCAAACTTTATCCATATGGAAGCAAAGAAACATTGAGAGGGCAACAAATATTAAGTGGATGATTCTAGATGACTCTTGGTGGGATCATGTGGAGTATCTCCTTAGTTTCACTAAGCCCGTTTTGAGTATGATTCATTATACTAACATGAACAAATCTTGCTTGGGAGAGATATATGATGGCATTGACTCAATGACTAAGAACATGACAGCTATCATAAATCAGAAAGAGCAAGACCCTAAAGAAACCTTTTTAAAGCAAGTGTACAAAATTATTGAAAAAAGATGGAACACAATGACCGCTTTGTTACATCTTCTTGCCTTTGCATTGAGTCCAAAATATATAGTGCTAAGATTCTTTTTGTGCTAACAAGGATTGCCCCATATAGAGACTACGAAGTCACTAAAGGGCACAAGACATCATTTCATTAAATCTTCCCTAATCCTAATTCGCAAGATGTAGTCACAAGTGAGTTCATTGATTTTGTACACTCAAATGGTCAAAGTATTGAGGCTCTTCATGATAAGTTCAAAAAGGATGTCCACAATTGGTGTTGCTTCCATGGCCAATAATTCCGACATTGACAACCCCTCACAATCAAAATTTTATCACAAATAATTTTTTTTTTAATCTTTAAAGATTCATATAGTTTCTTAACTTTTTTTATTTTTACAATGTATAACTCTATTTATCTACTTTGTTTTCATAGGTTGCTAGTTCATCTACATCTAAGAGGAATTGGAGCACATACTCTTTCATCCACTCAATAAAACGCAACAAATTGCACACAAAAAGGGCATTGAACTTAGTTTGTGTGCATTGCTAACTTGCACTTCCTTTCGCACAAACAACATTGCTACAAGAAGGAAACACAAAGTGGTGGGATATGGAGCTAGAGCATATTGACTTGCATGCTTCCAGTTCCAAGCATATTCAATCGAGGATTTTGAAAGTGAGCGCACTTTTAGCGCAAGTGGCAGCGGCACTGCATATGGTTCTTCAAATGTTCCTGCATCATCTAATGTCAATAATGATGATTTAGAAAATCTATTTGATGCTGAAAACTTGGTATTATTATTTTAATATTG
>VDFB02165925.1:0-10831 GCA_007258455.2 Sequoia sempervirens | reverse complement strand
CAAAGCAAAACCAAACTAAAATCCAAATCAAATTTGTAATGCGAAAAGGCCCACCAAAGCAAAGATCAAAACCATGTGGATCCCAAAGAAAAAAGCTGCAATTCCATCACATGAAAAATCTGCAAGAACATCCAAAGTTGCTAATCCAAAAGCTAATCATACACCCCTTTCATCTCCTAAGTCTATTTTGGGTCCTTATGTCCCGAAATTCACCAGTCCATCTCCCCCATTATGCCCCCATTCTTCGTCCCTTAATCCCCTTATCTTTTCACATCCACCACCACATGTGCCAATGTTGGTCCTGAACACATCTCCCCATCACATATCTACCCCATCATTCCATCCATACCCTTTGCAGCATCCCATCCATTATCCCATGTATCTCCCCTCTCAAATCCCCCTAATTCATCCTCTTGCATAATCCATTTATCCCCGTAAGGTTGTACCAACATCCAATAGTCGGTTCGAACATGGGCTCTTACTATGTTGTATAGAACTTGATGCTTGAGTCCTTCATCCATACTCCCTTACCCACATCCCTATCCTTATCCATTTTCATCCCCCTACTATCCAAAAAATAAAAATAAAAATAAAATAAAAAATAAAAATAAAAAAGAAAAAGAAAAAAAAAGAGAGAAATAATTCGTCCAATGGTGAAAACTTGGCAAACAAGCGCCTTGGATAAGTACGATGATGAAAACCTGGCACACAGGCGTCATGCGTAAATCCCCATCTACACTTGGGGGCAACTTCCTGATATGCATTCCTTCCATCCACTATGCTTCTAGCTATGCACCCGTCTTCCTGTTATCTGTCCTCTTCATAAATCCCCCCATCCCATCTATCTTCCGCAACCTACCATCATATCTCGTTTATCTCCCATTCCCTCCATCCTTCTTGTGATCTTGATCAAAACAGTGGCACCTATCTATACATGCTTTGGCCACCTCTTGGTATACATTCCCTTCCTCCATGCTCTATCATATTCCTTGGTCACTCATCCTATCCACCTCTAGTTATCTCCTTTATCTTCCCATCCACTCATCTCCCATCCCTCATGCCTCATCATATATGACATATCTAGAGTGGGGGCATCTGCTTCCTTTGTGACATAGTCCTTGGAGACATCATCTAGCATAACATCCCTTCCATCTCCTCATCCTTATCTTCATATCCATCTATCCTAGCATCCCTTTCATCTCCCAATCCTTATATCCCTATCCCTCTATCACAACATCTCTTCCATCTCCCAATCCTTCTGTCCCTATCCATCTCTTATAGCATCCCTTCCATCTCCCCATCCATATCTTCGTATCCATCTATCCTAGCATCCCTTTCATCTCCCAATCCTTCTGTCCCTATCCATCTATCACAGCGTCCCTTCCATCTCCCCATCTTTCTCTTCGTATCCAACTATCCTAGCATCCCTTTCATCTTCCAATCCTTATATACCCATCCATCCAAACAATCCCTCCCATCCCCCATCCCTATATCTTTATTCAATCTTCCATCTTTATCCTCATCCCATCTCATCCCATCTCACAATCTCTTGTCATTGGTATCTAGCTATAGGCCTCCCTCCATGCAACCCAATGCCATCACCCTTGCTTCTCGTGCACATCTTTCCAATCTCCTGTCACTTTTCATCACTCATCTATCTATCATATCATCCTCCCAAGTCCTTTTATTGCTTTGGATAACTATCCCATCCCTGAGCTTTATGTGATCATCATCATCCTATCCAATCCAATAGGTCTATCCTATCTTGTTGTATCAGTCCCATCTTTTTATCCACTTATCCTATCATCTTGTCATCCTTTATCTATTGTTTTCCTTTGGTCTTGTCGAACTACGTTGCCCCTGCGCTTTCACATAGGCAAGGTCAATCATTTGATCTGCCCTCGGGGTTCCATCATCGATCTTCATTGTCCACTTTGCTCTTCTATCATCTATCATCGGTCTTTCTCCTTTTGTGCATCTTATCTTTACCATCCATCAATGTCTCCATCTTGGTCAGTCATCCCCCTTTTCACTGAACTACGAGGGCTCTGCGCTTTTACATAGGCAAGGCTAATCTTTGATCAACCCCCGAGCCCCTAGGTCCTTAGGGTGTGTCAGTCCCATGTCTTGTCTTCCTTGTGTCGTGCCATCAAGTTATGCCCTTATCTAGCCAGTTCTTCACAAATGAGATCCACTTGTATCATAAAATCCAATCAGTTTTGAATATCCTACGTCATATCGATCTTTTAGCTTAGTATCCATCACCAGTCTCAACATGATGCATCCTTCCTAACAGACCTCATCCATCCCCTTGATCCTATGGCAAAGGACATTTGAAATTGATTGCGATCTTTTGATGCTTTTGGTTTTTGTTTATCATTTGAGCTCCCTATCATCACTTGTCAAGGCCGCCATGATCCATTATATTATGGTGTATTTTGATTGGTCCACATAGGGGCATATCTTGATTGTTTGTTTGATTGTGTCTTCTTGGTTGTCCCACATAGTACCCACCAAGATCCCTGAGGTCTTGTGTTATGTTGGGGCATCCTTTTGTGCTTGTGGTTATCTCAATACCTGGCCCGACCAAGGTCTTTGTGACTTTGGGGTGTTGGGATAGCCTTCTTGTCTATTGTGTTTGTTTTATGCATTAGACACTAATTACGCCTTGGTTCCACATACCCTGGCACTTGGTGTCTTATGCTATAGCAAAAATCAGTGCTCTAAAGATGGCAAATTCTATTAGGATTGCATTCCATTTTCCATTCTATCATCTTGCATATATCCCCCCATCCATTCATCCTTCATCCTTATCTCACATCTCTATCCAACCCCCATCCATTCCATTTAGCCCGCATCATCTAATCATATCCTTGGTCTTGTTCTCAATCTTGTTACAAGCCTTGATCCAATCATCCTCATCATTCTCATCATCATCATCATCCATTAGTATCATTCCCTATCCCTATGGTGTTGTTTTGGGATGTATCCTTCCCTCATCAACAACACTTTCATCATCATCATCGGGAGGTATTCTTCCCTATCCTTTAGTGGTGTTTTTGGATGTATCCTTCCCTCATCAATACCACTCAGTGGGATGTATCCTTCCCTATCCTCGTGTTGTTTCGGGATCCTTAATTCCCTCATTGACAACACTCCATCCATCATCAACCCATTTTGGCTTGTACCTTGACTGGGGAAACATCACCTTTTGTCCTCAAATCTATTTGTGCTTCATCCATTTCCAATCACTTATCATCACTTTGCATCATCTTCTTCATCTCACCTTGCATCATCCCATCCATTTCGAGAGCACACACGTGTTCTCTTCAACCCGCATGTCCTCTCGAGGGGGCATCCTCAATCCCTAATTTTCATCTTCACCCCCATCATATTTCTTCCTAGTCATTCGTTTGATGACTGGGGCATCCTTCCCAATCTAACCATCTTCTTCTGGGTTCTATGTTTTAATATTTTTTGAAATGGTGCTACTTCGTAACACCATCTCAAAGAGGGGCAAAATGTAGACATCCAAATTTGGACATTTGATTTATCCAAATTTATCACTTTTCATCTAAACATCCTCTTATCCAAGTAATATTACTATTATTTAATTAATATCTCTAATTCTACCAAATCCCTAAGGTATTTAATTATTAATTAAAGACCTTACCCTCCTTAATCCTCTTTTCATCAAATAAATTAAATAAATATTACATTTATTTAATTCCTCACATGTCATTTTCATCTAATCCTAATCCATCTCTTAATCTCTTCATTAAGGATGTGCACATGCCTAATCCTTGATTAGGATGTGTCACATCCTCCAACTTTTGCAAGTTGGCTTCTAATCCTTATTAACCCCTAATTATCCTCTAATTACTGATTAGTCAAACCTAATTAGTACCTTGGTCAACTCTCCCCATCTCCCAAGAAATTTTTAATTCCTTTTTATTCACCCTAGGCTCCTCTCTTCCCCATGTGAATTTTTAATTCACATTTTATTCCTTCTAGAATCCCCTTTTCCCATGCACCTTCTAGAATATTTGACTTGTCGCATCAAGTCACATGTGACAAACTCCCACCTTTTGGGAACATTGTCTTATCCACCAAATTCTTCCAATCATTGTGAATTTTTAATTCACTTTTATTCACCCAAGATTCTTTCCATCTCCCAATGTACTTGCAAGGTACTTGTACTTCCTCCACATCATTCTACCTTTATCCACTTCACCCTCCACATGTCAAGATGTGAGGGCTTGTGGGTTCTCAACCCACCATAGCCCTTCATCTTGGTCTTGTTGGATCAATCTTGACCATTGAATTCTCTAGAGAATTCAAGATCCTCTATAAATACCCCCTCCTCAAGGGCATTTAGAGGACTTTCATTTTGGAGCAACCTTATGCTGCCAATTTGCCTTCTCAACACTTAGTCAATTTGCAACTACATGCTGCCATTTTGTGCACTCACCTAGTCTTCACCTACATTCACTTGCATCCTAACATATAGTAGAATCCTCCATTTTAGCTACATCAAGAGCCATCAAGGAGCACACATCCCATCTTAAGCAAGGGCCAATCAAAGGAGTATCAACAACAAAGGAAGGTAAAACTATTTGTCTTGTGCTATCTATTTTCCTTATTGTTTTATCACTCTCTTTTGGCTAATCTTGAGGTGTCCTTGGTATTTTGTCATTCATATTTCTTAGTTGTTTTGCACATTTAGAGAAGTATAAATATCAGGGTATACACACGTATTTTGGGATAACTCACCTAGTGGACAAACTAAGGTTCCACTACCCTAGAGTGAGCAACGTATGTTATGGAAAAACAACCACCACCTCACATCTATAATTTTTTGAGACAAACAACCACCACATCACATCTTTAATTTTTTCATTGATATTTTATTATGTTTGAAATTATCTTCGAGACTCTTTTACTACTATAATTTTTTTATGTCAAGTTTTTATGGGCACTGACTATATTAAATCAAAAGCATAAGTTAACAAGTAGAAAATGTAGTTATCAAGTAAGTTGAAAGTATTAAATTATTACAATTAATTTTCTTTCATCAATTATTTAAGAAAATTCAAAAAAATCAAACAAGGTTTAGTCAACCAAAGAACATGATATTGAGCAAAATAAAGGCCAAGATGAGCATAGAAACAAGAAGCAAAGAAGAAGCCAAGAATTCTAATCAAATTCAAGATAAGACTTAATGTCCATAGGTTGATCTAGTTTCTCAAGCATTTCCCCCAATACAAATGCACCAAATAGATGTGTGGAGCTAAGTTGTGGAATTCTTCTATTAGAATATGAAAGCTTTCACAGATATATTCCATATCCACCAATTTAATTTTAATCAAAAGGGTAGTTGTCTAGTAGAAAATATAGATTTAAATATTCTTTAGATGAAAACTACAATATAGTCATTGTTTTAGATAATGAGATTAAGTTTTATTGTTATTATGTATCCAATAAAGAAATGAAACATTTAAATAGTGAATATTTTTTCTTCATATAAAAATAAAGTGTTAGAAAACTATTTATTGGTAGTGGTCGTTTATTTGTTGATCATTATTTTTCCTTTTTATATCTAAGTATATGTAACTTGAAAAGCTTCTTGATTTATATATGTTTTTCCTGATTTAGTAAGAATTGTAATACCAACTAATAGCTCAATTTGAACTTATATAAAATCTCATCTTAATTTTATATTCCTTACTCATAATCATGTGATGGATAGAAGGGTCAATATAAATGGTCATCCACTCAAACATATACGATTATTACATCTACATACAAAATACCCTTTCTTATATGCATTTTTTTCTTGATTTAATAAGAATTGTAATACCAACTAGTAGCTCAATTTCAACTTATACAAGTTCTCATCTTAATTTTATATTCCTTACTAATAATCATGTGATGGATACAAGGGTCAATATAAATGGTCATCCCCTCAAACATATACGATTACTACATCTACATGCAAAATACCCTTTCTTATATACAATTGTTTTATCTAATTTTATTTTATTTCCCAAAGTATCTTGTATTTATATAATTTATTTATATTATTTTAGCCTAATGTAGATATTAAATATTTTTCTATTGATCCAAGTATAAAAACTAAGATAACTTCTCCTAATTAAACATTTAATTCACCTTTTTAAAAGTAATTTTGTTAAAACACCACTGCCCTGTTTTTATGAAAAAATAGCTCTCAATTTCATGTACCAAACAATATTTTATAAACAATCTATCAAGATCAAGGTAATAAAAAATTACAAATTCAGATTTTCATATTATGTAAATGTTAATTACTTGCAAACAACACAATTTGTAGGAATGTCTAGGGTATATGTGGATACAAAGTGGCGTGATCCGTTTTGTATACCCAATTATAATGTTTTTGGAGTTTTCTAATCTTGCGGTGAGGGAGGTAGAAGAGCCATCCGATTTAGGCAAGATTCTAGATACGTTTGATTCATAAGTCTTTTATTGTTGTTTGTTCGTAATTATAGACATTCATAAGTCTTTTATACACTTTTATTATTATTTTTAAATAATAAATATTATTGATAATATTTTCATCAATTGATAATTATTATGTTTGAAACTATTTCAAGTCTCCTTCAATATTATATATTTCTATGTTAATATGTAGAAAATTTAGTTACCAAACAAGTTAGAAGTATTACATTATTTAATTTCCTTTTCTAATAATTTGTTTAAAAAAACTTAAAAATCAAACAAGGTTCAATCAAAAAAAGTACATGATATTGAGGAAAATAAAAGTCAAGATGAGAATAGAAACACCAAATAATGTAGAATTCAAGAATTCTAATGAAATTCATATGTAGTAAGATTTAATTTCCATAGGTTGATCTAGATTCTTAAGCATTGCCTCCAAATAGATTTGTTGAGCTAGGTTGTGGAACTATTATATCAAAATATTAAAGCTTTTGTAGATATATTCTATATCCACCAAATTGATGTTAATCAAAGTAAGGGTAGTAGTCTAGTAGAGAGTATAGATTTAATCTTCTTTGGATAACAACTATAAATATACTGATTGTTTTAGATAATAAAATAAAGTTTTATTCTTGTTATTTATCTAGTGAAGAAATCAAAAATTTAAATATTGAATATTGTTTCTTCATATAAAGATAAAATGTTGGGAAGAAATTTTATTGGTAATGGTTGCTTATTTGTTGACCATTCTTTTCGCTTTTTATATCTAAGGATATGTGAATTGAAAAGCTTCTTGATTTATATGTATTTTCTTGATCTAGTAAGAACTGTACTATCAACTAGTAGCTCAACTTGAACTTATACAAATTTTATATTCTTTGCTAATTATCATGTGATGCATACAAGGGTTGATATCAATAGTCATCTTCCCAAATATATATGATTATTACATCTACATGCAAAACACCCTTTATTATATGCAATTGTTTTATCTAATTTTGTTTTTATTACCCCGTTTATTTTGTTTTAATATAATTTATTTATAGTTATCTCATTTTTTAACTCATATTATTATAGTCCAATGTAGATATTAAATTATTTTCTATTGATCTATGTGTTAGTATAAAAGCTAAGATAGCTTCTCCTAATTAAACACTTAATCAACCTTTTTAAAAGATTTTTTTTTTATAATACCACAACCCTTTTTTTTAAAGAAATATCTCTCAACTTCATGTACCAGACAATATCTTACAAACATTCTTTTATATTGTTTCAAAAAAAAAAAATTAATTCCATTTAAAATTTGATATGTTTAGAAAAATATTGGATTTATTTCACTATAACATATGCTCATTGTTATGAGTCTTGGTTATCTTAAGTCAAAGGTTTCATTTAAAAAGTATAAAATTCATTAATTATCTCACTCAAAATTATTCAATTTCTTGATTTTTTTTAATTATTTTTTTAAAACACTACTCAAATATCAAAAGAGGTTAGGATAGCCATAGCACATGATATCAAGAGAAATAGAAGTCAGAAGAAATAGAAATAATAAGAAAATACAAATTTTGAACAAAAAAAATAAATCAAATTTAATTAAAATTTAAGTAGGTAATAAGAAATTTTATTATTGATTAGTGACATATATATAATATAATATTTAATTTTAGGATAAGAAAGCAATCAACCACTAGCAACTACTTTTATCTTACATCATTCTCTCAAGAGAAAAAATAAAGATAGTTTTCAAAAGATTCAAATTTCACTACTACAAGATATTTGGTAAAAATGTCAACAAGTGGCTCTTTAGTGGAACAATATTGGAGTCAATGATATTTTATTAAAAGAAATCTTCCCAAGTGTACTAGCAATAAACCTTAATCTGTTTACTCTACTCATGAAAAATAAGATTCTAAGAAATTCTCAACACACTTTGATAGTAATATAATAAAATGGTAAAATGTGTCTCAATAATGTATAGGCATATCAATTGTTGTAAGGATATCCCTTCATGTATAGCTCAACCTATTATGTGATATATTAGATTTGTAGAAGAGAAATCAATAGTGGTATATCTTTTTCTCCCCTATGATATTGGATTGGATATCAAGGAAAATATAAATCTTGTAGGATTCTTGTCATCCAAAAAAATTAAATACTACATATCTATATATCTTTGCAAACATAAATATGTAGCCTACTTGTATTCTATGCCATTCTCGATTATACCAAAAACATATCTCAAAACATGCTTTGTTACTTTGTCATGTCAAACCTTAGGTTCCTTTATAAACATCAAAAGGTAACTTATAGAATAGTTGGCATCGTAATCCATGTATGTGAGGTAAATGAGAATCTCAATAAAATAATAATAAAGAGTATCCTTCACTTGAGGTGATGGAACATGTTGAGAAAGTTGTAATCCTATCTCTATGGTATCAATGTGGGCTTTTAAGCTTCCATCCTTAATTTCTCAAGCATTGTCTTAGCATATTTCATTTAAGAGATACAAAAACTTTTTTTTTTGTCACAATTCAAGTTAAGGTAATAATGTAAGATCTTGAGATCTATCATATATAATTATCATTTGAGATTATTCCCCACTATTACAATCATCTAGAATGAAATCCTTGTAAAAAAATAAGTCACTAACATATAAAATTAGGGTAACAATCCCTCCTTGCAGCTCTTTGAAGTAAAGGATTGGGATTGTATGGATTCTAAGGGAATCCATGTCGGTAGAGATGATCATTGATCTTCATGTACAAGGTTCAAGGAGCTTCCTATAGATCATAGAGGAATTTCTTAACTATACACACTTTTTACTATTTTCTAGGTGTAATATACTCTATAAGTTGAGTCAAATATAATTCTTCTTTTAGATATCCATTGAAAAGGCAATACATCTATCTAATCAACTTGCCAGCAAAAATACATTATCATTGTACAACCTATTAGGATATTTTGAATATTTGTAGTGAAAGAAAAGGTCTAATCATATGTAATTCCTTCTCTCTAAGAATAGGCATAAGTTACTATTTATACGTTTTTATGATACCATATACCTTTTATTTGACCTTGGAGACCTATTGGCATCTAATAGCTTTATAGGTGGAAGATCAACAAGTTCCCAAGTATTTTTACTTAATAATTGACAATAGTGTATATACATGCTATATTTCCAAGTTGGTGACTCAAAATCTTACAATACTAAATATTTACATTTTAAAAATATAAATAACTATGCACATTAAATTCAAATTTACTTCATTATAAATTTTTCATGAGTATTTCAAGGCCTAGAGGTAGACTTATCCACAAATAAATTTTCCCCTGCATTATTTTTATGATATAAGTCCACTTAGGAATCCTTTTGTGGAGTTGAGAAGTGTAATAGATATAGAGATGGAATCTTGTTTATTGGAAACAAAACCTCTTCTCATGTTTCTTCCTCTAATTATATTAGAGTAAAATAGTACTTATCTAATCAAATGATGCATGAACATCCACATACATGCATAATCTACATCAACCCAAAGCATTTCATCTTTAGTTTTATTTCAGATTTAGTGTTTACTCTAGGAATGCAGTTTAACTTCTTTTGATAGTTGATTATGGAGGAAATTGAAGGATCTTTGTCACAGATTGACAAACATCTTATATCATTATACATTTCATAGTTTCAGTTTTCAGGCACTATTTGATCAAATTATTCTATCTCATTTATTTTCCAAGAGGTAATATCTATCAATTTAGTGCAAAAAAGCTATAATATCATGTTCAGACATAAAGAGAAATGGGAAGGGCCATAGTTGAAATGGGAGGAGTCATGTGTGGAAGAAAAAAGGCCACTTTATAATAAAATAAAAGTGTAAAAATAAGGAGGGTGATATGTAGAAGATGGTATAAAATTGTATTCAAATTAGTGAAAAGGCAAGGAAGAGGATGAGGTGACCCCTCATTAGAGGAAGCTTAATTCATTGCAGAGTGAGAGTGAAGAGACATGGGTAGCTCCAAGCAGAGTTCAAAAGTAGGTAATCATAGATAATTTCATGCTAGTAAGAAAATTGATTGTTTAAATCCAAAAATGAAATGATTGAATGAGAACTCTAATGATAGAGGAGAATTACAAATGAAGGGGAGGGAAAATTTACAATGACAAGATATGCTACACAGGAGTGAATTGGTGACCAAGAAGAAGTTGAATTAGCGATCAACAAGAGGTTGAGGGGCTACATAGGACAAACAAAGGTGACATAGGTTGCATAATAACCAAGAGGTAGGATTGCACTATTTTGTTTGAAGACAATAAATTTTAGATTGGAATTGCCTATGGGGGGGGTGCAATTGG
>VDFB02165924.1:0-23095 GCA_007258455.2 Sequoia sempervirens | reverse complement strand
AGATTGATGTGATGATGTAGTTAAATACATTTTATAATGTTGAATTAGGGGAAGATAAGTCCATTAATTCTAGAGAGGTGTGAAAGTCTCTTACAACACCTTACAACACCTTTACAAGACATTAATAAATATATTTTATTTAGTTTGCAAAGGTCCAAGACCTAGTGTGGATTTGAAAACCACCTCACAACACAAAATAAAGCCCTCATTAAGTCCAACTTATCATCAATTATTCCCAAATCAAGTGAGAAAAAGCAGATACTTTTTCTATGTCCACAATATGATTTGATGGATGGTAGGGTAGAGGATCATACACGGCTAGGGGCACATTATCCTTGCAAACTTGTACTATGATCTAGGGATATTTTCATTCCATCAGGTCGACAATATGGTACACTATATGCTACTACAAGTGTGGTTACTAGAGCATATTATGTGTACTAGGTTGACATGGTTTCCATGTACATCAACCTTAGGGTACCCTCATACATTCACTTACTCTCTAAGGTGGTTATGGTAGTATAGAGATTTGTGTTTTTGGAGGGTCAATTTCAACTAATTAGATGATGAGGAGATCATATGGAGACCATACCAACTTATACTGTAGTGCTCGGATGAGACCTATCAATTGAGGAGACTACAGATGGACATATTTCTGATAGGAAGACATGATTACATAGTACAACCCTTCTACTATGATCATGTCATGGACCAGTTTGGACAAGTATAGGTACCATCAATGGCATGAATCTTCTTCAGGAGATTAGTATGGAGTGCTCAGAGGCTCGGTGACACTAGATGATTCACTACTAATGATTTAATCTACATTGACTATGATTATAAGGATCATGATATGCCCCTAGTCTCCAACATTGATGAAGTCAGTACCATAGATGCATCTGAGGAGTGGTGGGTAGTAGCACGTTCAACTCTTGTATTCCCTATTGATGAGCTGATAGGCTATCCAGGGCCACTCCTAGATTAGGGAGATGAGGATGAGGATAGAGTTGAGGAGATAGGGGTTAGGCCTATAGACTTATTCACAGATGTGATAGATAAGGATTATGATGAGGTTGCAGATCCTAATTATGATGTCCAAGAGGATGATGATGAGGAGGATGAGGAGGAGGAGCAGTTGATGAGTGATGGTGATGAGATAATAGATGAGGATCCAATGTGCCACGAGTGGAGAGAGCCAACTCCTACTCATGTGACTACATCACGATCAATATTTGTAGCATAGACCAACATCTACTGTCATGGAGAGGCTAGCACATCCTCTACACCTCCTAGACATGATGAGGTTGTCTTACATAGCCAGCTAAAGAGATAGGTGATGATATTTTATTTACTGCTATGCTTTATTCTTATGTTCATGCTTTATGATTTAACCTTACGTCTATATATATCATGATGTGTACTAATTATATTTATGATTTCTATCTTGCAGGGGTTATGAGAGACCTACATGATCTCTATCATCAGGTTTCTGTAGAGATAGTACCTCCATCATTGTATGAGGATGCTACTAATACAGACTATGTCTCCCCACCCATCATGGAGTAGGATCCAAAGTTGTTTGAACCATATGTTAGACTGCGGGAAACATATGAGAGTTTTAGGAGGTGTGCCCATTGAGCTGAGGCTAGCATTAAGGATTTTTTAGCATCTTGAGCCTAGGTGGAGGTTGAGAGACTAACAGTAAAGGTATCCAGACTATAGGCAGAGAGATATCACCTACCAGAGGATCATTGGGAGGCTATTGGATGAGCACATGGTCTGTAGTATGCTTTGGATGTACTTTTTGACTCATGATCTTGATCACATACCATCATCTCTCCACAGACTTCCTCTATACATATGTGAGCACCAGATCCTGAGTGATCTGGTAGTCACAAACCATAGTAGCATTGTATATATTGATGACATGTACTCAAAAAATTTCATGTATATATATGATCATTTGATGTTATTTTATTTATGTTTATTTGTTTAATCTTAAATGGCAATTTGATTGATTGAATGATATTTGTAAGACTATTTAATAAATGTCTCCACATGATTTAACATGCTTTATGTGATCTAATTTATACTTATTCTAATTTCTTTTAGATATGACATTGTGATCTAGTATGCTATACTAAATTAAATGCACCTAATGCATATAAGGAACTAATCTAACATATGTTCACACTAGTTAAACTTGAACAATATGAAACCTAAAGTAATCATTTAAAAATTAATTTAAATAATCACTTTAGTATCCAAGACACACAAATAATTGTTTGTCAGCAATGAAGCAATGTGAGAGCATTGACTGTCATCTACTAACTCTAACACCACTACTTTATAATTCACACTATTCAAGAATATTATACATAATACCAATGCAAGTGTGTAGAATTAGTAGGTTCTTTAAGAGGTGTACCATCCATTTCTATTAATGTATATGCATTAGACTGATAACTTGCATTAACTGTATAAGGTCCTAACGAGTTAGGACTAAATTTTCCTTTTTAATTCAGGTCAACATTAACGTTTCATTGATTTTTACATAACACCATATCACCTTTATTGAATAAATGAGGGATAAAATTTTCATTGCAATCTCCTAGAGTAAGCTAAAAGGTTCTCAAGAGCATTAATTCATTGTTCCTCAAGCATTTCAAGTTGTTGTAATCATTGTTATTTATAAGCATTATCATCAATAAGTCTTTGAAGAGTGATTCTTGATGTAGGAATCTTTGATTCTTGATGTAGCAATCTCTAGCTCCAAGGGAATTATTGTCTCAGTATCATAGACAAAGTTATAAGGTTAGTTCCCATGGATAATCTAATATTTGTGTGGTAGGCCTATAACACATATGTTAACTGTGTGTGCCAATCCTTATTATGTTTGCTAATTGTCTTCTTGAAGATTTGTTTGAGGATTCTATTAGTTGATTTGGCTTGACTGTTAGATTGCAAATGTGACAATAAAAATTGTACTCCCTTCTTGGAGATAATGCATTTCCTTGTCTAATTTGGACCTATCTTGGGTACCCTTGCATTAATTACCCTTTAAATCATCATTTATAGGCCCCTAAGACCCATTATTTTGGACCTCAAGGCTTATTTCACCTAAAAATCCCCTAAAATCACTTAAAACATCAAAATTTCTGAAAACCCACCTTGGGTGAATGAGTCCCATTTGGGGTCTTTTTCAAATTTGAATAGGAAATTCACCATTTTAATTCAATTTTTTTGTGCATGTCAGCCTTTGAGATCTAAATAATGATAAATTAGGTTTTAATGCCCATATAAGCAAGTTTCTAAGCCATTTTTATCATCTAAGAAATTTTAGCAAGAATTCTCAAGAGAAAATTCAAGAAAAAAGTGTTGAGAATCTTCAAACAAGAGAATTCAAGTTTCAAAAGAATGAAAATTTGAAGTCTTGGAGTAACATTAAAGTGTTTTTGTAGGTCTTCAACCTCACTTTGAATCAAGATATAACATTTTCAAGGGTAGATTATGGTTGTCTATGGTGAATCATGATGGATTCTAGGTTGGGTAGATCCAAATAGCCATCAATCCAAGCCTAAAGAATTGTTTCCTAAATGATTTTTTTGGTAATTTTTCCAACAGAACCTTGAAATCCTCTAAAGGGTAGCCAACCCTTATGTTTAAGTAACTTCATGGTTAGTGGCGAACACAAGTAAAGGATTATGAGGTATTTACACCTACTCTTTAGGCTTTGTGGGACCTATGAGGGTTTTCCTTATTGCACGTTCAAATGAGGTATATCTAGTTGGTGACACATTCATACACAGATGTATTTCTACTTATTGCAAATAAATGTACTTCACTGAAGATTTGGTAGACCTTTAAGCAAATGATTATATATTTGCTAGAAATTAGGGGTATTTCAAACCCATACATTATAACTGAAAATATTTTTAATTGAATTTTGTTCTTATTTTAAATCTATGGTAAGGTATGCCAGTAGCTCATTTTATGCAAGGTTATCTAACAAATACATCAGTGATTCGTCAATTGGGACAATGGAGTCAAATATGTAGGAACCAATAGTATATAAGCTATTTAATTTAGAAGTTGGTGGACTATTTTTAGAATACCTTGTAGTATGAAAATTCAGAATGCCTGAAGCAATAATTTCTTACCAAATCCTATAAAATTCCTCACAAATCTATAACTCTTTTCAAGAATTTATTCAACTCTTTGAGTTAAATGTAAAACATAATAAAACATTCAATGGAACAACTGAGGACAAATGAGAATACCATTAATATTTTTCATTTATAACTTGTAAGAAAGATACATAGGATAGTATTTATTTGTGAACTAATATTTTTTTTGATATTAGTAACTTCTATAAAACCAATTTAAGACTATTACATATAAGATTCATACCCAAGACAATCTACTATTCTATTCATTTATATTTTCTACAAAATTCCTTTTATGAACTTAGCTTTTCAACTATACCATATTTTGACCTAAAAATTTGACCCATGTAATGAGCCTAGAAATCCCTTTTATAGAATAAGGGAAAAAAAAGCATCATGCTCAATTACACTTACATTTAATTTCATTTGGAGATCATTTGCACCAAAATTTGGGACATTCACTAGTTAGTTACATGTAATCATTGCAAAAAATGGAAGAGTTAAAGACCAATCTCCTCATCGTTTGAATGAAGACATGCTAGCTCCTTAAAAGGAAAAGTTTGTTATGGCAGTAGTAGTGAATCACCTTGTCTGTATTCACCAAAGAAGATTCTCCATTCACATCCTGGGAAAATTTTTGCATACCTCCTAGAAAAAGCATACTTGTTGTTAAAGGTAGGAAGTCTAGCACTTCTCCAACACATGAGCATGAAAAATTTCCGCATCAACACTAAAAAAAAGTCACAAATATTCTAAAGAGCACGATCCTGAGAAGGTGGATATGGTGTCATCGAAAACAAAAATGGGGAAAAAAATCACTTTGAGTCATCAACATCAGAGTATGCTCACCCTCATCTTGTTCATGATGGAATTGGAGGAACCATCACCACTTCCTCATCATAGCCTTTAGAAGGTACCAGGGAAAGGGGATAATAGTCACACTCTAGATTAGCATCACCTCCATTATCTAAAGGACTATTAGAAACCTCAATGGGAGAATTATTTTTCCCCAAATAGGCCTTATGATACTTTCACTTCTCCTTTGTCTTCTTTTCATACTCAACCAACTCCTTCCCTTTAAATTTGACTAGTTCTTTTGAAACGGTCCAACTTCTTAGGTGGTAATTACTCCTTATACCATATTTCTTGAATTTCCAGCATGCTCTTCTACCCTTTGGTGTTTTAGGAGCTCCTTTTGTCTCAATTTCATCCTTTGGAGCATTTTCCTTAGATTCAACCAAACTCAATGTCCTAGACCTTCAGATCAGCTTGATAGACTCGCTTGACTTACTCATCTTCTTAAGAAACAAAACAAGAAGACCAAAAAAACTCTCACGAATTTTTCTCCTAGACTAAATCCAATTCTCAATCTCTAAATGTAAATTATGAATGAAAAATATGGCCATTGTTCCTCATTATATCAAGCAATGCAAGTGTTGCAACCATTAATACTCAAGAAAATCTTATGCGCTTGAGCCGACAACAGTCTACTTCAATTTTTTAAAATCTCAACCATTGATCATGTTTTAAAAATAAAACAACAAATAGTTATCACAGTGTAACCAATCATGATAAAGCTTAATTATGTTATTAATTCCTTTTCCTAATAAAAATCCCCAAGTAGATATATGTCCACTCTATACACATTTCAACCATATATTTAGCATCAATTAAAACCTGTCATGACATGGTTACCCACTCATCCATGGGAATTAATACACTTGTATTTCTTCATAGAAAAACATTAGGGATTAATCTTTATTCAATCTCAAAATATTGGTTTGTACCCTTCTTTTCTTTATTTTCACCTTCCCACATGTATCATTAACTATCAAAATTGATGGCCAAAATCCCAAACATGTGCTCTAAAGAATAATCTCAAAAATGGCACTATTTTTATCACAGTGCCATCTCAGCTAAATTTAGTTGCATTCCAACTCCACTAAAGTCCATTAGAGCCTTCAAAATGTCCACATGGCACTTGCCCACTTAAAACATGGGACACAAGTGGGTCCCTCATGGGATGGCGAGAGCGGTCAAGATTGACCCACGTCACTTGCCATCAATCATTGATCTCCTTTCTTTATGAATAAATCGTCATCTTCAAATCTTGCCAGGTCCCACAAAAAGTGACAAATGTCACCCTTCCCACTAGCTCATGTGATTATCTCTCCTTAATGCACAAGACATATAGGTGCACAGGGAACAATCTCGATGGGGACACATGTTTCTTGGTCTATTGTTGCTCTTTGTCAAAATTATGTGCACTAACCTTTTGGAAACACTGGTCCCACCATTAGACATGACACATGGCCATCGCCTGCTAGCTCATGTGTTTTAAAATAATATGAAATAAACCAACACGAGCACTCGGGGAGTGGTCAAGATGTGGCCATGTTGCTTACTAAATGTAGTTGATCTTCTAATGGTGCCAACTATCTTTTCCAAGGAGAAGGGGCCTATGAATTCTAGATACATGTGGTTGTAACCCAATATCCTATGAAAATAAAATAATAAGGAATAGGAAGAAATGGGCACATGGGAAACAGTGGTGATCAACCCTCAAAAATTGAATGATTAGCATGAAAACCTAATTTTATGCATGCCACAAATGTTAATTTAAAAAGGGGGCTAGCTCTAGGCCAATGAGAACATGACTCATAAGAATGAAGGCTAAAAATTTAAGTCATTAAAATCAAGCCCAATCATAGGAAAATTTTAATGCTAACACGGATTGAGGTGACCCAAAAACCTAAACTCGGGGGGCTAATGAACACAATGATATCAATGGCATAAAAGGAAACTTGAATGACCAGCAACGAGGAACACTAGGTCAATGCAAAATTATAATGCCAAGGGTTTCTGGACTTATAGGTTAATTGTGAGGGGTTTTGGAAACACAAACCCTAAAATAGTAATAAGGAACATAACCCTAAGCTAAAAATGAGGGTCCTAGCCAAGAATTTGCAAAATTTAAAATAGAATCCAAAGAATTTTTTGAGGGGTTCCATCAGTGGCTCCTGTTGGGGACACATGCCTCTCGCAGGCATGGTGAGATCCCAAAATCATGACTAAAGTAGACCAAGCACAGAGGACAAAACTATGAAAAACAACATATATATAGTTTTTTACAGAGGCCATAAAGATCTAAACTAGGAAATTCAATTTTCATCCCATTTGAAACCTTTATTTGAGGTGAAATTTGTAGTGTGTACCCTGTAATCGAAACATGCTTCAATTCTAATTGGTTGCAACAAGCCACCAAACTTAGGGTTGATTCTTGCCCCTGTCAAAGACCAATCTATTGAAAGAATTGACTTTCATCCATCCACTTTTACCTTTTCCATACCACTACAACATATATAATCCTCTTTTCCCAAGTAGAAATATATGGTTACCCTTAAAAGTTGTCTGTTTACAAATATTTCCATTAACATCTCTCACAAATGTTTTGAGCATACCATTGCTAATGTAATCTCTGTCATTCTACATTGTACAACTAGACATAAACTAAAAATTTTCATCATCACATGAAACATGTTCATATTGAAAATAACATTCCTTTTTATTCCTCTCATTGTCACGCTCCATCAAAATACCTCCCTGTTGAACCGGAAACTAAAAATGTTCATACTCTTCCGAGTAACTAGTATCATGATATTCAACCTTATCTGCAACATTTTTATCAAATGTAAAACATTCATATTTATTTCCCTCAAGGAGCTCATCAATGTGTTTCTTTGTTTTCTTAAGGCCCCACTCTAACTCTATATCAAATGCCTCATTAGAGTTCTCAAAAAGAGTGGATTATCTCTATACCAATAAAGATCATCATTCCTCATTTCTAGTGAAGATGAAGGCTCATCAAACAAGGGGTTTTTTATTACATTCATTTCTATTATAAAAACCCCAACCTCCTTAACATGAAGATCTAAATCTTCCACATCATCAATGTATTCAAAATCATTGCAATCACTAGAAGAGCATACAAATAGATTTTTAATTTCATTGACATCATCAATGGTTAACATTTTTGACTCACACTTTGAAAACTCTTTACAAGAATGAATTTTTTCCTTCTCAAAAAAACGTGTTTTCATTATTATCATAATATTTTCCATTTATAGCAAAAATTTCAATCTCTTATTTATGAGGAAAAAAATGACTATCAAAGGAGTGATTATATTTATAAGTACCAACATCATTACTACAACAAGAGGACATGTTTATATTGCAACTATGTTCAAAAAATTTAGACTCAATGCTCAGTCTTATGTATTCCATAGGAGTGCAAGTATTGGAATCTTCATAAGAATTGAAACCAAACATTTCTTTTTCTTCACCGAAGCATGTTTTTTCAACCTTGGCTCCACTCTCTTCTTTTTTATGTGGTATCTCACTTCTTAGATCATGTGGAGCCACAAAATCATTATCATCATAGGTTGAAAACATGATTCTTTCTTGGTGATCATCTCTAATTTTCTCAAAAAGAGAAAAGTATTCACACACTTGGTCAAGCTCAATAGGTTTCAACTCCTTTGGAAAAGCACTCAAACCTAGTTCATAAGATTCGTGCAACAAATCAATTCATTGTGAATTTTTAGGTCTGTGACATTTAGGAATTCAAGATAGAGTATCCATAAACTTTGCATAAAGATCATAGAATGATTCTTCTTCATATCTTCTTATGCAGGAGAGGGCCTGAACACAGATTATAGGGTTACAAATGTATGCAACTTATTGATTATTTATTTGGGGATCTATGTGATCCTCATGATGGAATGATGTGCAAGCTAAAACAATAGGGGTGTAAGTTCTTTGACATTCATCTTTAATTTCTGCATTACACCTTTCATTAACATTTGGTATCTCAAGACAACAAACACTTGTATTCAGATAAATTCTTTGCATCCCATAATTTTGGTTGTTTTCAATGTTCATGGCTATACCATAGGCCTGATGTAAATTTTTAGGATCCTTATCTCTCAATAGATAGCTCATATTGCTATCAGAATATCCCAAATAAACAACCGAACACACTACATCTCTTAGTCTCAAAACCTCAGGAACATCCCTTAATGTTTTAGAAAATATTTGGTTGAATGTTGGAACTAACTCATCCTCTTCTTTCTCAATGCACTCATAAAATTATTTGTCATGGAACTATCATTGATTCTTTCACCAAATTTCTCTATGAATACTACTTTGAATTCTACCCAAGAATAGATCTAGAGCACACTAGTAAATTAGAGAACCAATCCCTTATGTCTCCTTTCAAAGATTGAACAAATAGTCTCATAATTTTATCCTCATGATCTACCACATAGTCATCCATTAAATTGTTTAATTATTGTAGATGCTTTTTGGATGATTCATACTTTGTACCACTGAATTTTAGTAACTTATCTCTAATTTCAGGTGGAATAACATTTGGGCAACCATTAATTCCACTCAAATTAATCTGTCTATATCTTTTAGAGTTAAAACTTCTCTTACAACCTGAATGGAGCTGATTACACACCATTATTGCACTAGGAGGCATACAAAGATGCATATATTGATGATATACCTTCTTACACCTTTATAAACTCTTTCTTTTCAACTTTGTAGTTTCACAAGGTAATTCAGACTTCAATTACCACATAATCTTAAGCATTTATAAATACAAATTTCTACCTCAATTCGCTTAAAAATTTCTTAATAAACATACTTCTTCACCACAATACAAAAAATTCAAATTGCACCTTAGTACTACTACCATTTCCCTTTCTTAATGCTTATTCACTCAATAGAGAACCAAATTTTCATGAATTTCAAATATGGTTTTCATCTACAAATGTATCCTTCTTGAGAACCAAAATAAAAAATACCTAGATATTTTGCAACTACTGTGGATTTTTTCTTCCTGATTGAAAATATTGTAGATCTAACACTTTCTTCACATCTTCAGCAGGTTCTTTAGACAAAGTCACCACCTCTCTTCACATAGAATTGAACTTCAAGTAGTATGAAGCTTCTTCAAAGATAAACTTTCTTCTAGGTCTTTTCCCACAACAGAGTCACACAAATTCTTTGAAATTTTTCTACAACAATTTAACTACTTCCAGGTCTAAAAGCTTCTCACTCTGAACTAGATGTTCATATTCACCAAATAATATGACTATGAAATATCAGTCTGCGACTAATGCTTAAAAATTATCCCCAACAAAGTCACCATTTATGTTGGTGATTTTTCTAACAGAACCTTGAAATCCTCTAAAGGGTAGCCAACCCTTATGTTTAAGTAACCTCATGGTTAGTGGCCAACACAACAAGTAAATGATTCTGAGGTCTTTAATCCTACTCTTCAAGCTCTGTGGGACCTAGGAGGGTTTTCCTTATTATGTTAAAATGAGGTATATCTTGTTGGTAACACATTCATACATAGATTTTTTCCTACTTATTGCAAATAAATGCACTTCACTAAAGATTTGGAAAACCTTTAAGTAGATGATTATCTATTTGCTAGGAATTAGCGGTATTTCAAACCCATACATTATAATTGAAAATATTTTTAATTAAATGTTGTTCTTATTTTAAACCTTTGGTCAGGTATGCTAGTAGCTCATTTTATGCAAGGTTATCTAACACATAGATCAGTGCTTCATCAATTGGGACAATGGAGTCAAATATGTAGGAACTAGTAGTATATAAGATATTTAATTTAAAAGTTGGTTGAATATTTTCATAATACCTTGTAGTACGAAAAACTCACAATGCTTGAAACAATAACTTCTTACCAAATCCTATACAATTCCTAAAAAATCTATAACTCTTTTCAATAATTTAATAAACTCTTTTAGTTAAAGCTAAAACAGAATCATACATTGAATAGAACAACTAAGGACAAATGAGAATACCATTAATATTCATTTATCACTTGTAAGAAAGATACATAGAAGAGTATTTTTTTTCTGAACTAATATTTTTTTTTTATATCAATAACTTCTATAAAACCAATTTAAGACTATGACATATAGGATTCATACCCAAGAAAATCTACTAATCTAGTCATCTATATTCTCTACAAAATGCCTTGTCTCAACTTAGCTTTTCACCTAGACCATATTGTGACCTAAAAATCTGACCCATGTAATGAGCCCCAAAATCCATTTTATAGAATAAGGGAGCAACAAGCATCAAGCTCAATTACATTTACATTTCATTTCATGTGGATATCATTTGCAACATAATTTGACTTTCACCAGTTAGATACATGTAATCAATGCAGAAAATGGAAGAGTAAAAGACTAAACAACACACCCTTTGAATGAAGACATGCCAACTCCTTAAAAGGAAAAGTTTGTTGCTGAAGTAGTAGCGAATCACCTTGTCCTTGTTGACCAAATAATATTCTCCATTCATAGCCTGAGAAAAAATTTGTATACCTCCTAGAAAAAGAATACTTGCTGTTAAAGTTAGGAAGTTAGGTCTAGTTCTGCAACAGACCAACCTGAAAAATTTCAACATTAGTAGTTAAAACAAAAAACAAAAAACATGTTGAAGAGGAAGATCTTGACAAGGTGGTTTTGGTGTCATCATAAACAAAAATGGGGAAAAATCATCATTCTAAGTCATCAAAATCAGAGTATTCTCACCCTCATCTTGTTCATGGTGGAACTGGAGGAACAGTCACCATTTCCTCATTAGATTCTTTAGAAGGTACTAGGGAAAGCCGATAATAGTCACACTTTGGATCAGTGTCACCTCCAGTATCTAAAGGGTTATTAGAAACCTCAATGGGAGAATTATTTTTCCCCAAATAGGCCTTACGACACTTTCACTTCTTCTTTGCATTCTTTTCATACTCAACCAACTCCTTCCCTTTAAACTTGACTAGTTCTTCTGAATCGGTCTGACTTCTTTGGCGGTAATTTCTCCTTACACTATATTTCTTAAATTTCTTGCATGCCCTTCTACCATTTGGTGTTTCAAGAGTGTTCCGTAGGAAAAAAAAGGACCCTTTGCTTGACATGGGAATAATTTATGATAAATTGGACTTAATGAGGTCTTAATCTAGTGTTGTGAGGCATTTTATGCATCCACACTAGGTCTTGGACCCTTTCAAATGCATTTAATGATGTCTTGTAAAGGTGTTGTAATGTGTTGTAAGATACTTTCACGCTTTTGTAGACATAATGAACCCATTTCTCCCCAAATAAACATTATTAAATGTGTTTAATGACATCTTCACATCAATATAGAAGGTCTTTGAATTAAACTTAATGTTAAACTAGTGTTGTAATGTGTGGGTATGTGAAAGATCATCATGGGAAAAATAGGCCCTTAAGTGGCAAAAAAATTAGAAAAAATAGAGTTAGGAAAATTGACATAAAAATTTGAATAAGTTATCTATATTATCTCAAAAATATGTAAGAATATAATCTGTAGCAAATTGAATGTAGTTTCTAAACTACTAGGTTTCTTTAAAAAAAAAAAAAAATCTATTTGGTGAAAATTTGAAATTTCAATGTGGTACTTAAATTTCAGGGAAAAAATAAGAAGTGGGTGTCGACCACCCTAACCACAATAAAATGATAATATTTTTTTATAAAATTTTATATATAAGCAGTGAACTCATACCCTAGTGTGATGCATATTTTTTTGTAATTTTTTTCCAAGTAAATAATTAATTATGAATTTTTTATTACAACTTTTTAAAAAATATAAAAACTCATATGTTTGAGCACCTTAACTTGGTCAAAACTTCATGAAATTCAATTTTTATTTTTTTTAATCCTATAGTATGCGAAGCCTAGAATGTGATCCATATTTTGGATTCAAAAAATATGATACCCTTTAAAAGCTATAATTTTTTTCAATCAACCTATCAATTAGGACTTTAGTCATAATTTGAATAGAAAATGAATAATAATTACTTATTAAATTCAAAGTAAAGCATAATTTATATAAGTGGAAATGAGAATCTCCTTTAAAAACCCTTTTCATTTCATCAATTTTGGGTAAAAAAAATTCATCAGCAACATACCCATCATATTGCCACTTTTTGGTCCATCATGATCCTGCACATACCCGTGTCTTACACATTCACATTAGTTTTTGTGCCTTTCTAGGTTGTGTGGACCACATTTTAGTGTTGAAAAGTGTATTTAATCACACTTTCACATTGAATTTTGTGTCCCAAGAATTGACATTTATATCATCACTAATAGGCCCCTATTAACCCATATTTTGCATCCCAAGGCTTAAATTGATCAAATACTTGACAAAGTTGCATTTTAAACCTTATTTCCTTATCTCCTAGTTTCTTAGTTGTCAAATTTCCCCCTGTGGGATCCATTTGCCATAAATGGTGAATCAGTCCCATCCAGGTGGGACCCATTCACCATGTGTGGTGAATCAGTCCCATTTGGCCCAATTTTGACCTTTGAGTGGGAAAAAAGTGAAATTTGAGTTAATATTACTTCATGTTAGCCTATGATGAGGTATTAACAGGTAAAATAGGTGAATTTACTTTAAATACAACCTTCTAAACCCTAATTTACATCTCTCAACTCAATTTTACAACTCATTCATCATTTATCTTCTCAAGCAAGCTAAGGTTTTAACATTACAAGTCATTCAAGATCAATTTTCAGACATTTAAGGGAAGATTCTTCATGTTTTGTTGCAGAATTCAAGATCAAAAATCATGGCCAATTAATCAAATCCATTGTTGCATGTTCCATTCCATTCTTTCATCATTTTGGTTTAATTACCTAAAAGGGGTTTGACTAAGGCAAACCCCCATACTCTAACATTCAACATCTCTCTCTCTCTTGTCTTGTTTGTTTGTAGATTAAAGACTTTTGGAACCTTGGAAATAATTGAACATAAAATTGAGAGGTTTCTCAAGTCTTCTATTCATTCAACAAGTCAAAATATCAAAAAATTCTCATTTTCAGACCCGTAAATCAGAGTTTCAGAAGTAGACACCTCTAGGGAGTCAAAGTGAAAATCAGAAGCTTTGGATTCCAATTTTGAAAATATAGAAATTCAAAAGTGGAATCACTCACCATGAGTGGTGAATGAGTCCCACTCTAGGGTCAATTTTAAGTGTTCTACAATTTTATATACCCTTCTGTTAGAAATGGACTCCGGCTTAGTTTTGCAGAATTGGGACTAATTCGCCCAGAATGGAAAATGAGTCACACCAGGCTTGAAAATTAGGATTATCATCATTTAAAAATATATTTCTAGTCTTCATCCACATTTCAGGTGCACACTTTCATTTGTATTCGTTTCTAGGTTATTTTTCATTACACAATGTGTTTTCAAATGTTTCATATTTCACTAGTTTTGCATGTTTAAACAATCAATTTTATTACTTTATTGCAGCTAAATCATCTCATTTAGGCATAATAACATCATAAAATCCTTAGTTTGAGTGAACCACCTAGATTTTGAGTGTGGGATCTATCTCTTTTCATTAGGTGAAAGACCCTAATTGAGAAAAAGAGACATAGCATTCCTAGTCCAAAAAATATACAGTTCAAAGAGTTCCCTTTGACTCAATTTCATCCTCTAGAGTATTTTCCTTAGATTCAAGAAAAATCAATCTCCTAGACCTTTAGACCAGCTTGACAAACACACCTAACTTACTCATCTTCTCAAGAACTAGAACAAGAAGATTCATAAAACTCTCACCAATTTTTCTCCTGAACTAAACTCAATTGTCAATCTCTAAATGCAAATTTTGAATGAAAAATATGGCCATCAATCCTCATTATATCAAGCCATGCAACCTACCAACCATTAATACTCAAGAAAAGCTTATGCGTGTGAGCTGACAATAGTCTACTTTGATTTTTTAAAATATCAACCATTGATCATGTTTTAAAAATAAATCAATGAATAGTTATCACTAGTGTAACAAATCATGATAAAGCTTAATTGTGCTATTAATTCATCTTCCTAATCAGAAAATCCCCAAGTAGATATATGTCCACTCTATACACATATTTCAACCACATATTTAGCATCAACTAAAATATGTTGTGTCATGGTTACCCACTCACTCATGGGAATTAATATACTTGTATTTTTTCATAACAAAATAGTGGGGAGTGAACTTGATTCGATCTCAGAATATTGGTCTATACTCTACGTTGCTTTATCTTCACCTTCCCACACATATCAATAACTGTCAAATTGATGGTTAGAATCCCAAACATGTGATTTAAATAATAATCTAAAAAATGGTGCCATTTTTATCACAGTGCCATCTCAACTAAATTTAGCAACATTCAAAATCCACTAAAGTCCATCGGAGCCTTTAGAATGTCCATTTGGCACTTGCTTTCTTTCCCTCTAAAAACATGGGACACAAGTGGGCCCCTCACAAGATGGTGGGGAGTGGTCAAGATTGACCCATGTCACCTACCATCGACCATTGATCTCCTTTATTTATGAAGCAATCATCATCTTCAAAGCTAGGAAGGTCCCACAAAGGGATAGATGTCGCCCTGCCTGCTAGCCCATGTGATTATCTCTCCTTAACACACAAGAGGGACAAGCATGCGAGGAATGATCCCGATGAGAACACATGTTGCATGGTCTATCATTGATCTTTCTCAAATCTACATCCACTTCCCTTTTGTAATTACTAGTCCCACCATTAGACATGACACATGGCCATGACCCACTATCCTGTGTGTTGTAAAATAATATGAAATAAACTAACATAGGCTCAAGGGAAATGGTCAATATCTAGCCACATTGCTTAATAATTGTCATTGATCTTTTTCTAATGGTGTCATCTATCTTTGCTAAGGAGAAGGGACTCACCAATGCCAAAGACATGTGGCTAGAACTCAACAACCTATGCAAATAAAATAATAAGGAATAGGAACAAATAGGCACACGAGAAATGGTGGTGATCAGCCCTCGATGATTGAACGGTCAACATGAAAACATAATTTTGCACATTGTGTAAAAGTTAATTTAATAAGGGGGCCACTTCTAGGCCAACAAGAACTTGAATCATAGGAACAAAGGATAAAAAATTAAGTCATTAAAATCAAGCCTGATTATAGGAAAATTTTAATGCTAACAAGGATTGAGGTGACCGACAAACCTAAACTCGGGGGGTTTGTGAACACAATGATTTCAATGGCATAAAAGTAAACTTGAATGATTGGCTACTAGGAACATCAGGTCAATGCAAAATTAGAATATCCAAGGTTTTCTTGACTCATAGGTTAATTCTGAAGCGTTTTGGTGAGACAAACTCTAAAACAGTAATAAGGAACATAACCCTAAGCCAATAAAGTGGGTCCTAACCAAGAATTTGCAAAATTTAAAATGGAATCCATATATTTTTTTGAGGGATTCCATCAGATTCCATCCTCCATTATCAATCTACATTCAACCTAAGGAAGGTACAAGCATCATTAGGGCTCATTTGGGGTGATTAGAGATCTCCCCAAGTGAGTCATCGATCTTCATATTTCAATTCTTGCATCATATTCTTACACATTAGAATAGAATTACATTGTGTTTTAGATTTCCTAGTCTTAAACACACTTAACGCCAGGATTTACATTCCTATTTTCATGCATGTTCCATTTTTATCAAGGTTTAATTACTTATCAAGGAAATCCCCCATTGGAAAATCAAGTTTATATTTTGTTTTGTAGGTATTTTCACAAATTCATATCCATAATTCAAGTTGGAAGGAAAGAGCAGGTGTTGAAGTGTAGATCAAAGCTTTAAATTTCACAAAAAAATGAAACAACACTAATTTTCAAAGAGTAGAGAATGAGTCCCAATGTATAGGTGTTTTCTAGATCTATTTGCATATTTAGATACACTTTTTCTTGAAACGGGTTCCTATGGAGAAATCTAGATTTGGGACTGATCTACCCAGGTTGGCGAATGAGTCCAAGGAGGTCAAAAAACAAAAAAAAACAGCATTTTAGAGCTTCAATCATTCATTTGTATATTTCCAAGTGCACACTAGACATCTTACTACTTTTCTATTATGTTTTATTTGTATTTCTAGGTCATTCAGTAAGTTATTTCATTAAACTAGGGTTTAGAGTTCCATCTTGCATTTCATTAACTTTTCCAAGTCTAAACTTCGTGGTGAAGCTATTATTAGTCTACTTTTAGCCCCTAGGAAATCCCTATTGCAATATCTCTTTCTCTTTTGCATCGAGATCTCTAGGGTTATCCTTGAATGGAATAACTTTGAAAGTGGGTGTGATAGCACTTATACTAAATATTTATTCCTCACCCCCATTTTTTGAGGTTTCATTTTCATGAACCTTCCTTTAGAACATTAAAATTCTGATTTGGAGTTCATTTTCATCCTAGATTTGGATTGCATTAACATTGCATTGGGACTTGCATTAGTTAATTTGCATTCTAGGGTTTTCAATTTTTTGCATGAGTGAAAGCTCATATAGCTTGCATCTTTTCATCTCATTTCATTGGAATTAATACAAAATCTGCATTTTCACTTAGAATTTAGATGATAAAACATAGAAAGCATAAAAATCAAATAAAAAATCCATAAAACTTTGAAAAAAATCCCTACTGGCACTCATTCACCACCATGGGTGAATTAGCCCAGTGCAAATTCTGAATTGCATTTTATAGAGTTAATTTTTTTTTTAAGCTTCTTTTTACTGTTGTTGCTTTTCTATTTTAGTTTGCTTACTTTTTATCACACTCAAATCATTAGAGGTATCATAATTTACATTCATTGCAATTATGGATAGAATTAGATTTATGCACTTTCCATTTTCAGCATTAGTTCATAGTTCATTTAGATTATATTACATTAGACAATTAGACAAAAAACTAAAAAAAAACCCAACACCTAAGGCACTTGGAGAAAGTTTAGTTATTTGACTATGTCAAATCTCTCTTTCCAAGTTAACCTAACCCTCAATCATTTTAGTAGTGATTACTTTGATATGTTAGATGAATCCCTTGAGGATTTCCTCTCACAAATTTCATCCACTAAGGCTTGTTATGAAAAAAAAAAACAAGAGATGTTAATGTGATTCATATTGGATGTTGCTGGTATGTGGTTGTCATTGATGTCAACCCTATTGGCATTAATTTCTTTAAGCCTATATATGTTGAGGATATTAAGAAAATTGTAATAAATCAAGTTGCAGGTTGTTAGTGATGTAGTGAAGTTCTACTATTGGCTAGCTTATTATATTGATGATAAGATATTGTGGATTAAAGGGTTGTTTGTTGAGTATATCTAGTTTATCCATGTAAAGTTATAGACATCCGCATGAAGATTTGATTGAGTTATGAGTATCTATGTTCTGACAGTTTTTTGTTGCTTCAGTTGGTGTTCCTAAAAGATCATGATGTGATTCTAGTAATTTGAATTGTTGTGGATGCTTTTGTAGTGATTCATGATGCTTAGGGATGTTTCCATATCATACTCTATCTGTGTTGTACATTCACATTGATCGTTGTGCTCACGATTGGTAATTTTCTTTTGTGAGTTCATTTTTTTCATGATCATGGCAACGGGGTGATTATAGCATGTTTTGTATCTTCAAGGCATAATTTTTGAAGGTGGTTCATGTTTGAGGATGTTGTTTTGGGTCTTCACTATGTTTTTGCTGACACTATTTGGTGCACATTGAAAATTGTTTACTGATTTGGGCTGACAATTTGTACTCATTTTATATTTTTTTGAATCTTACATGTAGATGATGTTATCCCTAGTTGTAGACATATATGAGTGATTGTTTATACCATTTGGAGGAGTGTGTGGGAGTGGTGTATGAGTGTTGTGTGTGAATAAATTTCTAATATTTTGAAGGTAGAAGTAAAGTGTGAAGAAGAGTGAGTAGATATTTATGACCTTAACAAGAACTATAATTAGGCATTAGGAGATGTTATTTTCTCAGTTCAAAATCTTGTGGATGTAATCTGAATGTTTCTATAAGACAATGCCTCTTCCTTTAGGAAATAAGCCTTTTATATTTTAGTAGTGAGCTCTAGACAGTGTCCCTAAATGCATGTGCATTCCCATTTAAAATTCTTTTATACTTTTAATAGAGTATAATCTTATGGATTTACCTCCACCATGGTCTTTCCCCTAACAGGGTTTCCATGTAAAAAATATTGGTGTTATGTTTGTTTCTGATGTGGTGATGGTTTATGCTTTCATTTTTATTTATCAGATATGAGAATAATTTTAATAAGTTTAATTTCTAAGACAACTAATTCACCCCTCCTCTCAATTTTTTTCCCTTGTGTTGCCAACAATTGGTATTAGAGCAGGTTCCTAGGAAGAAGTTTAATATCTTGAGGTGATCCAGGATGGTGACATATAAGAAGGATAGTTTGAGATTTGATGGAACTAATTATTCTTTGTGGAAGACTCGAACGGAGTGTCATTTGAGATGCATTGGTGAACCTTATTGGAAAATTGCAAAGCATAGGTATATCATTCCAAAAATTGGTCCTACTTCTGCTAAGATTAAGGATGTTGAGTACAATATCAGGGCTAAGGAAGCATTGTTGAGTGCTCTGATTGATTCTGACATGACATGACAAATGTTATGGATCTGAAGACTACTTATGAGATCTAGAAAAAGTTGGAAACTTTGTATGAAGGTGATGCCCACATGAAGATTTCTAAGTTGCAAAGCCTGAAAGGAAATATGAAATGTTGAAAATGGGTGATGATGAGAACATCACTTCTTTTATGCAGAGAGTGAATGAACTTGTATGTAGTATCAGATGTGCTAGTGGAACATTAGAAGATTTAGAGATTGTTGCTAAAGTGCTCAAATCCTTTCCTGTTGCATACAAATCCAAAGCTACAACTATTAAGGAGATTCAAACTGTGACAAATGTAACTAGATATATGTTCATTGGTAAGCTTACTAATTTTGAGTTAAGTGAGTTTGGTTATTCTCTTCCTAAGACAAAATCTGCATTCAAAGCTACTAGCTCTGGAAAAGATAAGTAGAGATATGATCCAAGTGAAAGTTCTTCTAGAAAGGTGTTCAAGTATGAGGAGGAAATGAGAGAGATTGAAGAAGAAGATAGAAAACTAGATGATCTTGAAGAACTTCTTGTCAGGAGGGAAGCCAGAGGAGAAGGTAAGTATAAAGGGATATTTCCTATTAAATGTTTTTATTGCAATAAGAGAGGTCATTTTTCCTCAAGGTGTCTAGAAAGAATCCTAATCCAAGACCTAACAAGCCTAGATTCCAAAGAAAGTGTTATTTTTCTACTGATGAAGGTGTGATAGATGATGAATTTGATAAAGGGAATGTAAATAAGGATGAATGGGTATTTATTTCTATTAAGGAAAATGATCTAGTACCTACTGAATCTACTAGTTGCATGAATGTGGATAAAGCTCTAGCAACTAGAGCTGAAGAAAAATATGAATGCGTGATTGATAGTGGATGCTCTCATAACATGATAGGTGATAAAAGTAAGTTTGTGGTCTTGGAAAAGTATGATGGTGGTTTTGTAAGATTTGGTGATGACAAAGCTGGTGTAATCTATGGTAGAGGATCCATTTCTCTTGATGGTGAGCATAATATTGATGATGTTCTATATGTGGAAGGTTTGAAGCATAATTTCTTAAGTGTTGGACAGATGGTTGTCAAGGGATACAATATTCACTTCAAGAATGGAAAGTGTAGAATATAGGGTAGTTCTAGAAATGTGATTGCATTTGGCACAAAAACAAAAGGTAATATCTTTCACCTAAATGCTGCTGGTAAAAGTTGTCTGATTGCTCAAGTTGACGAAAGCTAGTTGTGGCAGAGGAGAATGTGTCATGTAAACTTTGACAATATTATCAAGATAATTTCTACTCGGGCTTTGAGATATCTTCCTAAGTTGATAAAACCTACTAATACTATAAGTGAGGAATGCCAGTTAGGGAAGCAAAGTAGAGTTTAATTTCAGAGCAAACAACATTGTTCAAATGAAGTGTTGGAGCTTGTGCATACTGACTTGTGTGGTCCTTCTAGAGCTAGAAGTTTACAAGGATACAAGTATTTCATGTTACTTATTTATGATTATTCTAGAATGATGTGCGTTAAATTCTTAAGGGAAAATTTTGAAGCTCTGGAGAAATTCAAGATTTTCAAGGCTATGGTTGAGACAGAGATAGGTGTGAAGATTAAATGTCTAAGATCAAATAGAGGTGGTGAATTCACTTCTGGTGAGTTTAATTCTTTTTGTGAAGTGCATGGGATAAAGAGACAATTATTTGCACCATGGACCCCTCAACAAAATGGAGTTGTGGAAAGGATGAATAGGACAATTCAAGAAGTTGCTAGGACTATGATGCTAAAGGAAATGTTCCTCATATCTAGTAGAGAGAAGTTGTGAGTACTATTTTTTACACTCTCAATTGGGTACAAGTCAAAGGTGATATTGGTAAGAATCCTTATGAGCTATGGTATGGTCATAAACCTACTTTTAGATATTTAAAAATCTTTGGCAGTAAATTCTATATCAAAAGAGATGAAGATATAGGAAATTTTGATGCTATAAGCGATGAAGGAATATTTCTTGGTTATTATACTAAACATAAATCCTACTAGTGCTACAATAAGACGTTAAGGAAAGTAATTGAGAGTGCTAATGTAAAGGTTGATGAAGACATAGTTAGACCATCTAGAACTTGTGGATATGATTTAGATGAACAAAATGATAGTTCAAATAAAGGAAAGAAATTTTAGACTCCAAATCAAGTTTAGATCATTCTGGTGAATTAGGAAAATCAAAAGAAAATAGTGAAAGTGTAGAAGTGATTTCACAAGAGCTTGAAGTTCAAGAACATCCTAAGACTCCAACATATGTAAGACTAAATAATTCAAAAGATCATATTATTGGTGATAAGAACAAAGGTGTTTAAACTAGGAGAAGAATTGGAGACAAATATTATTTGATCTTGAAGATTGAGCCTAATAGTGTCAATGAAGCATGAAAAGATGAACATTGGGTGGAAGCAATGAAATAAGAACTACTAAAAATTGAGAAGAATGATACATGGATTCTTATTCCTAGACCTAAGGATAAAAGAGCAATTGGAACTAAATGGGTCTTTTAGAACAAACTGAATGAGAAAGATGAATTTGTTAGAAACAAAGCAAGACTAGTGTGTAAAGGATATTCTTAGATGGAAGGAAATGACTTTGAAGAAAAAATTTCCCCTATTGCTAGGATTGAAGCTATGAGAATATTTCTTGTTTATGTTGCTTACAAAAAAATTAAGGTTTATCAGATGGATGTCAAGTCAACATTTCTAAATGGTGAACTAGAAGAAGAAGTGTGTATTGAGCAACCTGATGGATTTCAATTGACTGATCATGGAGATATGGTTTTTCGGTTGAATAAATCATTGTATGGACTCAAGCAAGCCCCAAGAGAAAGGTATGCTAGATTGGACAAGTATTTGTTGAAGCTTGGATTTAATAAAGGTATTGTTGATAGTAATGTGTATTTCAAGATTGATCATGATAAATATTTGATTGTTGAATTCTTTTTTGATGATATCATTTTTGGAGGAGATGATATTTTGTGCATGAAGTTTGCTGATGAGATGGAGAGTGAGATTGAGATGTCTATGATCGGAGAAATGAAATTATTTTTGGGATTGCAAATTACTCAGCTAGATAAAGGGATCTTTATATCTTAGTCCAAGTATGTGAAATAATTGCTAAAGAAGTTTGGTATGGAATATTTAAAGCTAGTTGGTACACCCATGGTGACTAGATGTAAGTTGACACAAGATGATGATTCACCTAAAACAAACTAGACTAGATACAAATCGATGATTGGTGGATTGATTTATTTGACTCAAACTCGACCTGATATCATGAATGTTGTATGCATTGTTGCAATATTTCAAGTTGATCCTAAGGAATATCATGTGA
>VDFB02165923.1:0-15437 GCA_007258455.2 Sequoia sempervirens | reverse complement strand
GTGGTTATCCCAATACCTGGCCCGACCAAGGTCACCATGACTTTGGGGTGTTGGGATATCCTTCTTGTTTGTTATGTTTGTTTTATGCATTAGACACTAATCCGCCTTGGTTCTTCATACCTTGGCGTCTTGTGTCTTATGCTATAGGAAAAATCAGTGCTCCGACGATGGAAAATTGCATTTGGATTTCATTTCCTCTTCATCCTCTTGTCTATCAAAATCCTCCCCATCCATTCATCTTTCATCACGCTCCCCTTCCAATCTTCCATCACATTGCATCATCTTCTTCAACTCCCCTTGCATCATCTCATCCATTTCGAAAGCCCACCTGTGTTCTCTTGACCCCACATGTCCTCTTGAGGGGGCATCCTTCATCCCTAATTTTCATCATCTTCCTTCCTAGTCACTTCTTTGAATGACTAGGGCATCTTTTCCAATCTAACCAGCTTCTTCTAGGTTCTATTTTTTAATATTCTTTGAAATGATGCTACTTCGTAACACCATCTCAAAGAGGGGAAAAATGTGGACATCTAAATTTGGACACTTAATTTATCCAAATTCATCCCCTTTCGTCTTATTTTCATTAATTAAGTAATACTACTATTATTTAATCAATATCTTTAATTCTACCAAATCCCTAAGGTATTTAATCAATAATACCTTATCTCTTTAATCCTCCTTCCATCAAATTATATATATTTCGTCAAAAAAATTCGTTGAATTTTGTAGTCAAATGAGTTAGTGTGAGTTATAGACATTTAGGTCACATAAATTCCATTATTTTGAGTCAGTCCAATGCTATTATATCATTTTCCATACTCAAGAACACAAAAGAAACAAACATGTAGAGGTTACAAACTGCCATTCCAACTCACAATATTTTTTCTAAACACTTAGGGGAAAAAAAAACTGAAGTTTCTTATAAGGTCATTACTTGAACAAGACACTTGGAAAATTAGATTGGTCATAAAATCTCTCACCCATTATTCCCATACTACTTATTTGAAATCAAAATCCAAAAAAAAATTAGGATCATTCCTCCACTCAAAAAGTCTATGATATCAATAGTTACTTGGAACTCACAGATAGTTCAAGTATCTTTCCCACAACATATTCTCTAGACCAGGAAGTGAATTATCGACCATAGTTCCTCAACATTTTTATTTCCGAAAAGTGACCACATTCCAAAATAACACTCAAAGTTTAGGGTTTTTTTGAGTTTCATAGAAAACCACCCCATAATACCATACCTTATGACCATTTGGTGACCCACAACTCCCATTCAACAGCTAGGCCTTGTAGCACCTATTATTCAACCTAGTCTCACGCACATTGAAAGTACCCAAAATAACATCATCAATAGTTTGAGAACGTTCATTTTTGAGAAAAATTAAACACCCCACCAAATTCTCACTACATCAATCATCTTAAACGAGGAGGAAGAAAAAGCAAGCATAGCAGTCATAAGACCCATATTACTACCTCCTGCATGGAAATAGGTATTGAGTGACCTTATGATAGGGTATTGAACACCATAAACCACCACACAACATACCCAGAGACTACTCCAGGACTGGCACCTTCATTCAACAATCCAGTATTGTGGACTGAGTATTCTAACTAGGTAATACATATATTGAAGTTAAGTCAAACCAATATTATTATCAGTTGAGAACATTCATTTTGAGGAAAATGAAACACCCCTAATTTCTCACTGCATCCATCCTAGATGAAGCAGCTAGGAAGACTCATGAATAGACCTATATTAACACACCACCAGGTGATACAAATACATACTCAAGCTAAAAGAAAGATCCTAGGGTCTGAAAGAGTGATCCTCAAAATAAAGTTCATACTTAGGCCTCAAAGAATCACTCCTACAAAAAGTTTTCCAGTGTTTCTTCTCAAGGAGATATCATAATCGTCAAAACCGGCTAGATCACTTCTATTTTCACTTTACACCAATAGGCCACATCTTTTCCAGAGAATAGGAGTCAGAGAAAACAATCACAAAAAATTTGGTAATTGTTTATGACAACCACGAGGTCACAACATAGAAATGAAATGGAAGAAAAAAAATCCAACACTAGTATCCCACCAACCAATACCATAAATGATGAAATTATCCCTTGGGGCTATAGGCCAACGGATCTTAAAAACCACATAAGAGGCCTATGTATAGAAATACCTTCAGTGAAGAGGAATTAAATCACAAATAGGAGGTAATTGAAAAAAACAACCAAGACCCAAACAAAGTGGTTATAGAGGAGGTAGACACAGAGGAAGAAATAAATGAGGATGAACTATTCAAACATTCCAACAACCCCAAGGTTCTTAAACTAATAGAAAGGTTGTTGAGAAAGGATCCAAATTCCTATTTCTTCAAGTTAGCACAAAGTGGTGCTAAATTATTGGTGGATTTCAACATAGAATCTCTCAAGGATGCCAACCTTATTCCCTTGGGAGATAACTCAGTTGTAAGATAGATAACTGAACCTCTAGAGATGCCAAACATGCCTCCTGTGTTCTCACAAAATGATGGTCAACTTAAAGAGAACCCCTTATTTAGAAGACCAACTCAAGTTGAAAAAGTAGAAATAGCACAACTATATCAAGGAGGACCATCACAATATGAACCACCAAACAACAATCCTCCTCCCAGGTAGTATATACCTCAGAATACCTCAAACATAGACCCATCTAAAAACATTCAATACCTTCAATAGGGGGGAACACAAGGTCCCCCTCTAAACAAATAGTACCATCAACAAGGTGGACCATATGGTCCCCTTCTGAACCAACAATACGAACCACAAGGTGTTCCACAGAGCGCCCTTCCCTATTCATCCTACCAAAAAGGTATCCCAATAATGCATCAATAGGGTAACCTTCAGTTTATTCCTACCCAACAACAAGGTGTGCCACAAAGTGCCCTTCCCTAGTCATCCTACCAACAAGGTGTTCCAATAATGCATCAATAGGGTAACCTTCAGTTTAGTCCTGCCCAACAGTAAGGTGTGCCACAGAGCACCCTTCCTCAGTTGTCCTACCAACAAGGTGTCCCAATAACACATCAATAGGGTAACCTTTAGTTTAGTCCTACCTAGTAGTAAGGTGTACCACAGAGCACCCTTCCCTAGTCGTCCTATCAACACGGTGTCCCGATAATGCATCAATAGGGTGACCTTCAGTTTAGTCCTACCCAACAACAAAGTGTGCCATAGAGCATCATTCCCCAATCATCCTACCAACAAGGTGTCTCAATAACACAGCAACAAGGTAACCTTCAGTTTAGTTCTTCCTAGCAACAAGGTGTGCCAAAGAGCACCCTTCCTCAGTCGTCCTACCAACAAGGTGTCCCGATAACACATCAACAGGGTAACCTTCAATACATTTCATCTCAGCAACAAGGAGTTAACCCTCATTACACCCATCAAGGACCTAACCTAGTATACACCCAAAATGGTTACCAAGGTCTCATACCTTCACAATATGCGATATACAACCCAAAAATAGTGAGAAAACAAGGCTATTATACACAAAACTTGCAAACAGACATGCCAAAAGCAAACATGGAAATGAGGCTAGAGGTCGTCACCCAACAGGTAGCAGGAATGCAAGCTGGAAAACAAAAGAAAACCTATACTATCCAAGAAATATGCCCATTCCTATTCGATCAATCTGTCACTACAATACCCTTTCTGAATTTTTTTTGAAATACCTCAGTTTGACAACAAATACAAAGGAAGAGGGGATCCAGTAGAGCATATTAGTGATTTCTTTGTATCATGCATGGAAGTACGACACAATGACTCATACCTCATGAGACTATTTCCATGCAGCCTTATGAGCCAGACTATGGAGTGGTTCACCTGTTTGACACCGGTAGTCAAAACCTTCAATGAACTGTCTAACAAATTCATAAGTCACTTCTCCTTCAACATTGAACAAGATGTCACCATTACAAGCTTATCCCCGATCAAATAGAATCAAGGAGAATATTTTTGTTTGATCTCAGTTGTGCTTATGGTTTGTCCTTGATAACAAAATCTCTTTCAGTTGGTTCTCTCTGGTGATCAGTCTTAGTTTGGATCTTTAAGCTTTATTATGGCACTTCTTTAATGTCTCTTGGCTATTACAGACAGTTATTTGTTATGATTCAAATTCATGGTGATGAGATCTCTGGTTCATGTTATGAATGTTATTTCTTTGATCGATATTTTTCCTATGATGGTTTCTTTGTCGATGGCTCTCCAACGTGTATTTCATTTGATTACATCTTGAACTCACATTTCTGAAAAGGGTATTAAAGTACCTGGAGCAGATGATCAGCCTATTCCATGTTTTGGTTGTTTCATCTCGGCTTTATACTCGATGCATGCGGAGAAATTGTGGGTCTCCGCCAACTTTAGAAATGCTCTGTGTTGCCCATCGAGCATTAATTTCCTTTGATGTCATAACGATTTGATTTTTACATACTGAAGCTGACGCGACATTGTCTGCTATGGTCTCAAGGCAATCATGAAGAAAAGTCTACTTTATAGGGTTTTCCACCAGAGGCCCTACTCAAATGATTCGGTCAATCGACTAATACTCTAGCGGTATCAGCTATGGGTAACTCAATACATGTTTCATCAAGTGCTGGGGTCTGGGGTGGATCGCACAAGAAAGTTCATATCGGCAAGAGTTGCGGCATCGATATGATGTCTTAGCGAAATTGGTATGTCACACCGACCACCATTGAAAGATCATATCGGAAAGACGTATTTGATGTCACAGTGATTGGGATCCATCTCCAGGCATCTATCAACATGACATTCTCTTTTGTTTCGGTGATAGAAAAGGATTATATCAGCATAAGTTATATCATCGGTATGTGGTCACAGTGAAATTGCTTTGTCTCACTGATCGGAGGTTGAATGGGAACATATTAGCAAGAGTTTAAGGCTTCGGTATGACTCATGTGCTCGAAGAGAGGTCTCGGTGAATGACCTCTGGTCTCGCCAATGGAAAACAAAAAGGTCTTTGTCAGCATAGGATCTGACTTGTCTCGGCAAATAGGTGTGAATTTGGGGTGTTTCAGAATGACTGAAATGATCAACAAGATGTCTCCCCAATGGTTTGAAGTTATAGTGACATATATAGAATAGATGGTCTCATCGGCAAGAAAAACCATGTGTCATGGCGACTATTGTGTATCAAGTGGGCTTTCGGTAAAACAAAAGGTATTCTCTATGAGGTCTCCCTGATGATGGTATGCTATAGTGACCCTCATAAGAGAGAAGGATGCATCGGCGAGAGAACCATTATGTTACAATGACTTTCAAGGGATAAATTCTTTTGGTGGAACATAATGAAATGTGCATAACGTCTCCCCGACAGTAGAATGTCACAGCGATAGTGAATGGAACAAAAGGGCATCTTGATGAGAAAGACTCTTGTGTCTCAGCGACTGAAACAAATATAATAGAAATGTGATCTCAGGGAAACATAAAGATCTTCGATATGGTTTCTCCTTGATGGTAGAAGGTCATGGCAATGCATAGGGACAAAGGAACAATCAATTTTATAATTGCCTTCGGCATACTTGTCTGGATGTCTCAGCGAATGATTAACAAACTCATACACTGTGGTCGGCATTGTGTTTTTTTTCTAAATATAGTTGCAGGCCGACATCATTGGTTGGCATCGAATCTCAGAATAGTTACATGGCAAAATATTCTTTGAGATTTGGGAGGTTATGGTTCTCAGCTTGTGGGCAGTCGTGGTTTTGAAATAATGGATTATTTGCATCCCTCTGGATAGGTGTTACTCTTGATTTTTGCCATCATCTACAGATTGTCATTATTTAGCTTCAGATTCTAAAATTGGCAAGTGAGTTTCAAATTCTTGTGAAAAACGCATTCTTTGAAGACTTTCATTATGATAAACATACTTGAAATGTATATATAAACTTGTGTTGAAAATAGTGAAGGTTGGTGATTGTAATTCTCTGGTTGAAATCCTTAGGGTATTTTGTAGACGAGAAAACAGAGAAATATGTACTTTAAATGAAAAACAGAGAGATCCTCTAGCATATGAGAGTGTAATTATGAAATCTGAGTAAGGGGTTGGTGCTCCTTGAGTTGGTGCTCAGAAATTAGCCTATAAGGCATTGTTAATAGTGGTTTTGAAGATTAAGCCAGTAAGGCAGTTTAGGAGTGGTTTTTATACCCTAGGAGGGTTTTCCACTCGGCAAAAGCTTTTGTCTCTTTGTTCTTTTGTGTGCTCTCTGCTTGACAATGTTGTTGTTTCTACTCACTGATTATTACTTTTCTCAATTCTATTCATGAATGATTACATTCAACTGATGAATGTTTTAATCAGAGTAATATTGAGATCAAATCTGAGCTATGTTTTTGAATTTTTGAAAATTGGTCAAATTTCTTAAGACACTAATTCACCCCCCCTTCTCAGTGTCATTTTAACTCTAACAATTGGTATCAGAGTGTAGGGTCCTCTAATAGGTTTTAATCACCTTGGATTGATCTTGGTATTGGAGTTTGTTTTAAATGGCACATTCTCAAGGCAATGCCTCTATAACCAGAGCTTCATTATTTGATGGAATAGATTATGTGTTCTGGAGAATCAGAATGGAAGCTTTTCTTATTTCTTTTGATGTTGATGTTTGGAGCATTGTTATAAATGCTTACAATGTACTAGCCTCTATTCCCACTGATCCTGCTGAAAAAAAGAGGTATGAAACAAATGCCAGAGCTAAGCATTCCATCTTGTGTGGGTTAACTAAAGATGTGTTCATTAAAGTTATGCATTGCAAATCTACTCATGAAATCTAGGAAAAACTTGAAACTATATATCAAGGGAATGAGAAATTCAAACTGTCAAAAATCATTACACTCAAGCATCAGTTTGAGGAGCTGAAAATGAAGGATGATGAAAAAGTGGCTGAATATTTCCTAAGAGTTGATGAAGTTGTCAATGCAATGAAAGGTCTAGGTCAAGATGTTAATGAATTTGATGTGGTCACAAAGGTTGTTAGAACCTTACCATCCAAATTTGAATCTAAGGTTTCATCCCTAGAAGAAAAGAAACACTTTGATCAACTTACCTTAGATAGCTTGCAAGGAATACTTACTGCCTATGAAATGAGAACTAGAAAAAATAATTCAACAGGAAAAGAAACTACCTTTAACACTGAAAGGAAAGAAAAAGTCGAAGTCAGTGAATCAGAGTTGTCTGATTCTAAAGAATCCCATTTTGTTAGAAGATTTAAAAAGGGATTAGGAAAATATAAGGGAAAACTTCCCTTTAAATGTTTTAACTGTGGCAAAATAGGTCACTTTGCTGCAAAGTCTCCCTATGATGATCAAATTTGTGACAATGAGACAACTGAAAAACAACCTAAGAAGAAGGCCTTTAAACCTAAATGTAATTTCAACTTCATAAAGAAGAAGAGTTTGTTTAGCAAAGATGAAACTGATTTTGAATCAGAAGATTCATCAGCAGAAGAAGATGAAACCTTGTTCATGACTGCAATTACTCAGCAAGAAGATACAAACACCTTTGACATTGAAGAAGGTGAAGTAGATCTCGAAAGTGAGCTGAAATGTGCTTTACAAGAGATCGAAAACTCAAAACACAAGTTCTCGCTTCAAGAACATAAACTGCATCGAAGAAATGGTCTCTCTTCCTCGGAAATCCCAGCTGAAGAAGTTTTAAAGAGTTGAAGACTGTCTTCGAGAGACTGTAAGTTGCAAAGATCAAGAAATTCAAAAACTGGAACAAGAAGTAGTCTATCTTAGGAAGGAAATTGAAAAATATGAAAGCACTCTAAAACTGAATGAGATGCTTAGCAAGCAGAAGATGTACAAAGATATAACTGGTGTTGGTTTTGAAAAGGGTGAATGCTCAATTGACCATGCAAAACAAAGCCCCTCTTTTGAAGTCAAAGGTTCAGGTTCAAGTCACTCAAAATTTAGTAAGGATCATGGTCAGTCTTTAAGAGGTAATAGATCTTCATACAGAGTCAATCCTTTCTTCTATGGTTATTGTTTTTTCTGCAACAAATTTAGCCATAAGGTGAACACATGTAGGCTTATGAATCCTAGAATGCCCAGGTTTGGTCTTAGGCAACACTATGGTTCTGTTAGACAGATCAGATGTTTTAAATGCAATGCTTTGGGACATTCTATCAAACAGTGCAGAACTGATCTGCAATCGAAACAACAAAAAATTAAAAAGGTTTGGAAACCTAAGATTGTTAACAACATTGAAATTAAAGGTCTTAAAATCGGCTTTCATTCCAAAAGGACTTATGGTCCCGGATTAAAGGACGTTCTAGAACTATATGATCGGGCTGCATTAAGATAAGTTTTATAAACGGAAGATTATGTAGGTGGATATGTTAAGTTTGCGATAACTCCCCGTATCCAAATTAAAGGTTGAGGTTCACTTTCCGAACGTGAAGACACCTCTATCTATATCGTACCTGGCGTGGAAGGCATCAAGGCCAATCTTCTAAGTGGTCACAAATCAGGATATATTAATATGTTCCTTTTCACTCGCGATGCGGGAGATTGGGCATTGTTACAGGCAGTTGCTGCGCCTAGAAGGAGGACCAAAAAGTAACGTGTTCAACACTTTGACACACCGCTAAAATGACAATAATCAAGGTATGTCTAATGGGCCAAATCTGAAGAGAACTTAGCTACGGCAATAAAAGATTAGAAATACAGTAAACCTTAAAAATCTAGTTAGAACTTCAAAGAAAAATTAGAATGTTAGAGGTCTACCAAATACTCTTAGCAAGCCGTGAAAACTCCATGCGCAAGATAATCCTGACTACGTTTACAGATTGCAAGGCCTTCGGCGAAGCAACGCACCCGCAGAGTTTGGTAATCTTTCAGAAATTCGAGCAGCTTCATCGCTTCGTGTTCGGATTTGTTAGAGGAGGGTGGTGATGGGGTGAAGTCCAGGCGAAAGTATTTACGTTTCTAAAGCCAGTAAAGAGTTATTGAGCGTCGGACTCCGGGATTGGTTATCTCCTCTTCAATCTTTACTTTTCCCGATTCCATGTTTCCAGCTTAGGGAGCATACGTTATTTATCGGATCTCACTTGGCTAACCTCCCATAACTTTGGTTGCTGCACCAGTATTTTTTTCAAATGTTTCTCATGATATACTTTGGCTGGCTCTCTCAGCAATTTTGGGGTTATGGCAATGCATTACTCTCTATTCTTTCCCTTTGAGGCAAAAGGGGAGAGCCATTTGTGTTTTGCCATCAAGGAAAAAGGGGAATTTTGTTGGATCTCAGTTGTGTTTATGGTTTGTCCTTGATGACAAAATCTCTTTCAGTTGGTTCTCTTTGGTGATTAGTCTCAGTTTGGATCTTTATGCTTTATTATGGCACTTCTTTAATGTCTCTTGGATATTACAGACAATTATTTGTTATGATTCAAATTCATGGTGATGAGATCTCTGGTTCATGTTATGAATGTTATTTCTTTGACTGATAGAGTTTGACAGATGGTTTCTTTTTCAGGATGGTTCTCCTTGCATACCACAGGTGTATTTCATTTGATTACATTCCTTGAACTCACATTTTTAAAGGCATTACAGTTACCTTGGTTCTGACATCTCATTTGTCTAATGTTTTTGGTTGTTTCTCATTTGGGCTTACACTTATCAGCATGAGAATGGCAGGGTCTCCCCGATCCTTTTTGAAATGTCTGTGTTGCCTATCGGCAAGACATTTCTAATGTCATAACGATTTTATTTTACATACAAGCAGCTTTTAACGTGACATTGTTCATGGTCTTAGCGATAGAAGAAAAGTCTATTGGCATGAGGTTTGTTCACCACTGAGAGGTCTTACCAAATTAGTTGGGTCTCACCAACTAATACATGAAGTGGTGCATCGGCATAAGTAATCCCTATCGGCATGTTGTTTCATCGAGTGCTTTGTGTCTTGGTGACCGGCACAAGAAAGTTTATATCCGCAAGAGTTGCGGCATCGTTATGATGTCTTAGTGAAATTGGTATGTCACACTGACCACCGTTGAAAGATCATATCGACAAGACGTATTTGATGTCACAACGATCGAGATCCATCTCCAGGCATCTATCAGCGTGACATTCTTTTTTTTTTTCGGTGACAGAAAAGGATTATATTGGAATAAGTTATAGTGTCGGTATGTGGTCACAACGAAATTGCTTTGTCTTACTGATCAGAGGTTGAATGGGAACATATCGGCAATAGTTTAAGGTTTCGGTGAAGGGTCATAGCAAAAAGGGTGATGTCTCCTTGACTAATGCATGTGGAAGTCTTTTGGTAGGAGTGTTGTATTCAGTATGTGGTCTCACCAAAGACATATTGTCTCATCAATTGTGTACCGAAAGGTCTTATCAGCAAAGGTTGTAGCTTCAAATTAATGTCATAGCGAACCCGTCAAGTCTTGGTGACTAAGTCTTATGTGGGGGCTTTCGGCAAGAGGTTGGTATTGTCTCAGTGACTCTAAGTGGATAAAAAAATTTGTATGACTCATGTGCTCGAAGAGAGGTCTCAGCGAGTGACCTTCGGTCTCACTGATTGAAAACAAAAAGGTCTTTGTCAGCATAGGATCTGACTTGTCTCGGTGAATAGGTGTGAATTCAGGGTGTTTCGATATGACTGAAATGATCTACAAGATGTCTCCCCGATGGTTTGAAGTTATAGTGACATATATAGAATGGATGGTCTCATCGGCAAGAAAAACTATGTGTCACGGCGACTATTGTGTATCAAGTGGGCTTTTGGTAAAACAAAAGGTATTCTCTATGAGGTCTCCCCAATGACGGTATGCTATAGCGACCCTCATAAGAGAGAAGGATGCATCGGTGAGAGAACCATTATGTTACAGTGACTTTCAAGGGATAAAGTCTTTCGGTGGAACATAATGAAATTTGCATAACATCTCCCCGACAGCAGAATGTCACATCGATAGTGAATGGAACAAAAGGGCATCTCAGTGAGAAAGACTCTTGTGTCTTAGCGACTGAAACAAATATAACAGAAATGTGATCTCAGGGAAACATAAAGATCTTCGATATGGTTTCTCCCCGACAGCAGAAGGTCATGGCGATGCACAGGTACAAAGGAACAATCAACATTATAATTGCCTTCTGCATACTTGTCTGGATGTCTCAGCGAACGATTAACAGACTCATACACTGTGGCAGGCATTGTGTTTTTTTTCTAAATATAGTTGCAGGCTGACATCATTGGTTGGCATTGAATCTCAAAATGGTTACATGGAAAAATATTCTTTGAGATTTGGGAGGTTATGTCTCCCTATAGTCAGGGTAAATGCAATGGAAAGAAGTTAGATTATTTGGTAGCCCTGATAGGCGCTACCTTTTGATGGCCATCAGCCTGGATATTTATGATTCAGCCTTCAGATTCAAAACAGGTGCGAGTTTCCGATTCTGTGAAAAACACATTCTTTGAAGACTTCGGCTATACTTAAAAGGGTATAACCTACCTTCTGGAAAACAATGGTTGGTGATTTGTGAATTTGGCAAGATATCCTTAGGTATCTCCAGAGATGAGAAAACAAAGAAATATGTAATTTAACCGAAATGAGAGATCCTCAATATTATGCAGAGGCACTTTGAAACTGAAAGGGGTTGGTGCCTCTGAGATTGATGTCTCTAAATGAGGGTTGGTGTCCTTGAGTTGGTGCCTATAAATCTATCCATAAGGTACTGTTACCAAAGGGTTTTAAGATTGCTTTGGTAAATTTTAGGGAGTGGTTTCTTTTACACCTTTAGGAGGGTCTCCACTCGCAAAAGCTTCTTTGTCTCTTTGTTCTTCATGGTATGCCTTCCATTGTTGTTGGGTTGGTTTTTGTTCACCGACATTATTTCTTTTCTCAATTCTATTTATGAATGATTACATTCAACTGATGAATGCTTTAATCAGAGTAATATTGAGATCAAATCTGAGCTATGTTTTTGAATTTTTGAAAATTGGTCAAATTTGTTAAGACACTAATTCACCCCCCTTCTCAGTGTCATTTTAACTCCAACAATTTTATCTCTTACCTACAACAATGGAAACACAAGGCTAGTAGATGTAAATGGCCCATTCTCGATAAGGAATTGGTGGACATATTCATTACCAGCGTCTTACCTGAGATCAATTATCAACTCACAATGTTATGCCTAGTAGAATTTGAAGAAAGCATTGAGAAAGGATTGAATATTGAGAGAGCCTTCATTGCAAGAGGTGCCCTTAAAATAAATAGCTCAAAATATAGTCTGTCTACTTCAAATGAGAAACCTAAAGTCTGGGCTAAAAATAAAAATGTCACAAATGATGGAGTGGTTGATGCTAGAACACTATGGCCATCACTGAACATAGTTTAAAACAAACCATAGGTAGCATAGACAAGCTATGTTCCAAACAATGTGCAAAAATAACCAAAATACCTATCCCAAGATCAGGTTGTGAACCCACAAATGAATTAGGGAGGACAATAGTGGCAGTATGATCAACCAAGAAGGCAATTCACAGTACTAGGTGAATCACTAAAAATAGTCATGCACAAACTAGTACAACAAAACGTCCTCAAAACTAATGATCGTCCAAACTATGAGGAACCTGGTTTCAAAACACCATGGTATAACGAGAAGGACTGGTGTGACTACCATATGATCAAAGGACACACCACAAACAACTGCATGATACTCAAGCACCTTATCCAAGATTTAATAGACAAAGGGGAGGTAGATGTCGAACATTATCCTAGGAATAATGACCTACAAATATACTCAAACCCAATCTCAAACCATACCAAAGGGAATGACAAAGGAAAGAAACAAGTGTACCATAACACCAATTACACATATGGGAACATAATTTTAGGAGCCCACTCACAAGTTGATGATAATAGGGAAAACGTAGTGACTCTATGAGGTGGAGACAATAATTGTAATGCAACCACCCATCGACAAAGAGTTATAATTCAAGGAGTACCACCCAAACCTATAATAAAATCACCAAATGACTACAGTATTATGGAGAAATTAAAGAAAAAACCTGCCTTAATCTCAATTTTAGAGTTGTTAAAACTATCATCTACCCATAGGGAAATACTTGAAAAGGAATTAGAAAAAATAGTTCCTAATGACCTCAATCCTAGTTAGTTCCAAGCTATGGTTGGTAAAATCACACAGAGTAATCACTTAATCTTTTCTAGAAAAGATCTACCCCAAAGAACATTCCATAACCAAGCCCTCTACATAGAGGTCGGTGTTCATAAAACCATGGAAAAATGGGTACTGATAGATAATGGTGCAGGTTTAAACATCTGTACCTTAAAATTTTTCAAACATTTGGGGTTATTCTAACGATGTGATTGACAAAGGAAATAATATCACAATAAGGGTCTACAATGATCTAGAAATAAATTTTGAAGGAATAGTCAGGTTACTAGTGTAGATAGGGTCAGCCCTAACAGAAACCACTTGTCAAGTATTGGATCTTGAGCTGCCATACAACCTCCTCCTAGGATGACCTTGGATCCATGCCTTACAAGTGGTCCCTTCCACTTTTCATCAATGCCTAAAATTCCCCCATGAAGGAAAATAGGTAACACTATATGTCGATTGTTGGCCTCCTACAATGATCTAACAACTAAGCCCTTATAGTTGTGATTCAGAGATTGGGCATCTAAACTGAATAGCCATTTCAATCATCATAAGGGTGCATTTAACTTGTCAACCCAAGGATGTGAACTTGAAATGGGTTAGCACAATATGTGCACTAAGGATCCAAAGTAGCCATATTCATTTTACAACTAAGAAAAACATAATGCTGAAGGTAAATTGCTTAGAAAGAAATAACATAAGTATTGAACATCAACCAACAACTATGTTAAGCTGAAATGCATGACATAAATAAAAATCTAAACAAACAAACAAAAAAATACTCTATCTGCTTTGGATGCAGGAACAGTCACAAAATGTAATTCTAGTGGCTATAGGAACAGTCAGTGCCAAATTCTTAACTAATTACTGAACATAAAGTAATAACTAAACTAAACTAAACTAAAAAATAGAATGTTCACCAAGTGGCCCCCCTTGGATGAGTATCCTTTAAGACTAATGTAAACTCAGATGCACAAACTTATAAATTCATTTTATTCATTGGAAAATATGAGTACAATAGTTCAGTGTAACTGTATTGCTAAAAACTAAGAATGCAAGTACATCATCAGATCACACAAATTTTTGAGAAGGTTCATCCGACTCTTATTTATACACTAACTCATTTGAATCTAAACTGGCGAAACGCCCCCACAAAACATGCGCACTCTGATGTGTATTGACGGTGTTTGTAAAATTTGATGGTAATTTCATTTTTGTAATTTATCCCGAATGTCGGTCGTGAAATTTTAATCACCTAGGTTTCACGTAATTTTAACTATTAGTTTAGTAAAAATTTTGAATGGCACATGAAAATAAGAAAAAAATCAAAGTTCGTATCGTATATAAAGAAAAGTGAGTTCGTTGATTTATTGGGACAGTGTTTTGTTCTACTTGAGACAGTTTGTGGAGAACTAAGGACGATTTTCTTGGGAAAAATAAAAAAAAATCAGGAAGATATCGCCAGGTTGAGGGTAGTCATTGTCTTTTTGCAAAATCCAGTTGTAAAGTCAGATTTGTAGTTCCAGGTTTGAAAATCATATTTTAAAGCAAATATCCATTAGATTTCATTTTTAGAGGTTTAGGGTTTGAGGAATTTCATGTCCATTTCGCCGTGTGAATCACCATAAGATCACAACCGAGGAACAAATTCTTGTGACTGTAATTATGTGATCCATAACTATATTGGTCATGTGGCACAGTTGTGCTATAACAAATATAGGATGCATTCATGTGACCCAAGTTTAATGTGGCTATGTTGTGATAGAAATGGAGGCACTCATATAATGTAGTTAATTCAGGTTGTATAATATAGGTGTCAATCATCATTGGGTGCATTTAGGTTGTCTCAAGTTTAAAAAGTTAGGATGTAATTATAGCACCTAAGAGCGATTACCCTGCCGCAATAAAGAGCCTATAACCCGGGTTGATATGCAGAGTGGTTGTGTTATATCAATTATGTAGTGCATTCAAGCACAACCCATGTTTAATGGGCTATTCTAGAGAGTGATCAAGATTTTCTAAACTTTATGAATGTTACTTAAAAGTGTATAGTTTAAACTACAAACCAAGTTTTTTACATACTTGAATGCAATCTTGGGTTACCACAAACTATAATAATGTGATCTGCTAATAACCATTATGGAAAGTATTAAAAGCAAGACCCATGTTGTATAGGATACATTTCCATGATCAAGTTTACATACCTTAATGATCAAACACAAGCTTCCCACACACTCTAGGGATACAATC